>PVHX01002752.1:60843-159479 GCA_004024805.1 Geosciurus inauris | reverse complement strand
GCTTAGAGAATTTCAAGAAAACCCGGTCAGGAAGGGGAGGGGTTGGGTACAGGAAGAGAAGGCCATAGTCCTTCCTGATGGGTCAGGAAAACTCGCTGATTGACAGGAGGCGTGTCCACTAGTGACGTCACATCTGGCTTGCAGCTCTGCTGATCAGCTTCCTTATTTGGGCATCTTGGACCCTGACCAAACCTGACAGATATTAACATTTTTTTCAAATGTTATGTGACTGTTCATGTGAGATGTTTTCATTAATGAACAGATGTAATCATTCCCACCATGGAGACAATTTACACAATTGGTAAAGAGAAGTCCATTTTTAAATTAATGACACACAAAAGCACAGTTTCACAATCCAAGATCAACCCTTGGAGACTTATTGGAGGATATTATTTCCTTTACATTTAAGAAGAGGGTAAAATATAAAAGAGGGGGGAGATATCATCCCTAAATACAGAAAAATTATAAAAATAAACATTTGAATTAACACATTCTCCAGCCTCTACCCATATAAAATTTCAATTATCTAAGAAAAGGTAAGTGACAAGACTTTCTGACTTCTCAGAGAGGCAGGAAAGAATAGAAATATTGTGTTTATGTTTTAATGATATTCAATTCTAGCCTCCAATTTCATATTTCCCTAAGAAGGAAATGCCTCAATATATCGAATGACAAGTCCCAGCTGACATATTAAAATGAAGAAAATGCTTCAAACGGAAGTAAGGTGTCACACCCAAACTGAGACTTTTAAAGGAAATTATCACAAAATTGTAGGACTTCTTAGGTCCTTTACTCCTAATGAAGAGGGAATAGGGAGTTCTTGATCCCTTTTTCATGCTGTTTTAAATGGGTAAGGATCTCCAACAAGCCTATGGAGGGAGCTTACTCTATATTACCTCTCCACAAAGGCATGTCCAGGGAAATCAAGAGGTGATGAGATTGACTTGCCAGCTGTAAGGTAAAAAGAAGCCCTTTTGTTATTTAATTTTCACATTCCTTCTCCAAAAGCCTAAGGCAGCTCCTGCCCCAGGCAGTTCCTCCCCTGAATATTCCACCGGGGAGAACAAAGCCTGGCCTCTTGGGTTACCTTTCCGGCCACATCAAAGAAGATCACTCCCACTTACCTATCTCGCCAGTTTTGAACTAACCAATCAAAAGCTCCCCACGTGGTTTGTAGCGGGCTCTACAAATTCCCTGCCTCAAGTCCTTTCTGTCTTCTCCCTTTTCCCTCTTTCGCCCAGGCACCCATCCCCTGAAAAAAGGGATCTCCTGGCTGCATGAGGTGTCCGTGTCTGTCTGGCCGCCATCCTAACACCAGCTACTTTGGTGGTAAAGAGTTTCTACTGCTTTGGGACTGGTCTGTTTTTCCATATTTGCCTAGGTAAAATATACATTAGGGTTTCCCATGGCCTGGAGGTGGGTGAGGAATGAGGTAGAACTCACCTTATATTCAGTCCAATGGGGCTACTGAAAGAGATCAAAGGGTCCTATATATAAGAATGGGAACTTGATGGATCCCAGGTATCTTTCTACAGACTCTTCCTACAGAAAGAGTCCAAATCTATCACCCAAATGTTGACTGTCTACTAGGTAACTAGAGATGAGAGGCCCCAGTGATGGAATTCTTCCAAGCAGCCATGAGAGAGTTTGGTCCTAAATATCTGTTATCCCAGGAACTCAAATCTAGCCCACCAAAGATAAGTTCAAATAAGAATTTTCTTATTTCTTTCTCTTCTTCCCACCAAATCTGGATTATCCTAAACCTAAGGATAGTAAGTTGGTGCCTAAAATGAGGAAGGAAAAAAGACACAATTTTAAATTAAATTCAGTTTTAATCATATAAGAATCAACACTAATTTTGGAATCTAGACAATGTTTTGAGCCTTAAAATGTCTTTAGGACTGGTCATTATACAAAAGTAAACAAAATCTTGAATGCAAATTCAATAATGAGGAAAATCTTCTGCAACTGAAAAGATTTAAAGAGATACTAGAAGGCAAAAAATATTTTATTAGGTCTTATGATTAGGATTGGTTCAATGTAAAAGTAATATGAAGATCATCCACACAGAAACCTTCTACTAACTTCATTATTCTATCAGGATTCCTAGAGTGCAACTTGTTCATTCCTCTCTCTAGACAGGGACTTGCCTTTCTTTTATCCAATTACTGCCACAACCTCTTGAGTATTCGAAACTGTTAGCATTCTGTTAGGCCATGGAGGCTGATGCTCAGATAAAATTTCAAAACTTTCTGGGATTCCCCCACCCTCAGTTTTGTTACCTGCTGAGGTTTGGCTGAAGTTCAAGCCAAGTTTTTTCTTAATGAGAACTAGATAAATGAATTACATACAATCAAAAGTTCTAAGAATTATGCTATCTTTTGATGTCTTCATTTTATCTCCCATTAGCATTGTTTGTTTAACAAAAATGGAGCATATCCCATAATCCTAATTGTCTCAGGAGTAGACATCTCAGGTCCAATAATACATGAACAGAGGACAGGACCTAGTAAGTGCCTTCTCAGAGAAATAGTAAAAGTAGAAATAAAGATCTAGTTAGTTGAAAAGTGAATGGCAGATTAGGAAAGAGATATGCAAAATTAATACCAAAATTTCTGGGAGCTCTGCAGTAACCAAATGAGAGATTCAGTGCTGTGGCAAGAACTAGATTGAATGAATAAATGAATTTAAAGAACACATATAATTATTACAGATTAAGTTTTTAAAAGTTATCTTTTAAATGCTTATAACCCTTTGAAAGGGTCTTTAAAAATGGCTATATGTTAATGTTCTAAATAACTCTTAAAAAAATTAGTCCTCAATAAAATCTCATTTCTCCTTACACAGATGAATCCTCCAATAAGCTATGTGTTCTGCCCCTTCTCTCTGCCATGTACTCGTATAGACTATATAGTGGGTGAAATGTTCACAAAAACATTTGGAGTAATAATTCCATCTGAAGTGGTAGTTCACCACATATGATCTATCATATACACAGGCCAATGACAAACATTCTTACAATATCTTCTTTTAGAAGAGAATATTCAACATGATTAGTTTATGATATGGCATCAATAAAGACTTAAAATAATCCATGAACATACTCATATAGGCATTTATTTCCTTATTTTTATGACCCAAATCATCTAAAAATTCAATTTTATTGTCAGTGGTTATTGGATAAAATCTCAATAACAAGCAACAAAGAACATGAGCTAAGTAAATGAGAATCCTGAATACACTACCAGCTTTTCTGCTGTATGAGTAGTTTGGACATGCAGGAAGTATCATTATGAAAGGCCACTGTGATAATTGCACTGCCATTCTTATGCCTGTTATGTATTGAAAGAAAGCACAAAGAAGAAAATAAACGATGACTAATAATATAGTATAAACATCTTAAAATATTTTTATTCCTGTAGTACATATGGTCACAATGAGGGTATTAAAACATAATTCAACTAATTCTTAGGATTTCTATCATTTTTTTAAAAAGTAACCTTTAAATGGTATCATTCAAATTAAAACAAGGTGCAATAAATCCAAAACAAAAATGTTCAATAGGAATGTTTTTGCCACTCATTATGAATTTAGGTATTAGATAGATTAAAATTTGCTTCTTTCTGCCATTAACACAATATCCTGCTTAGTTAGGGATTATTGCTTAGCTATTCCAGTTAGTCATGGCAGTGCTCCAGCACATAGCTGAGTGTGTGGGAAAAAATTAGGAATTCAGAAGTTGTTGTACAAATTAATGAATGAATAGACTGTAAATCCCCATGAAGAAAGGCATTAAGATAATTTTTTTCTTCCTTCATGGAGGTTTTGTTTTGGGACAATAATTACATATTCTGAGGCCTTCAGCATTTGTCAATGTTTTGCTTTAAAGATAAAAAGATCTTAGCTGGTATGTATCCCCATCAGTCCAATCCAGTTACCTTTATAATGTGGGAGAATTTAAATGATTTCATCTTATATTGTAAGACCCCAATTTATAATAGTTTTCAAAGTAAAAATACTCTGGAACAAAGATATGTAATTTATACCATGTAGAAATTAGCAATTTAGCTCCTGTTTTTCTTTTGAATAAATTGATAATTAACAAATGAAAATTCAGTTTCCACTGAGCCCAGATAGACTATTAAATACCCTTGGATAAGCATAATCCAAAGCATAATCCAAAAGGTAGGAATCTAATTAAAAGCAGGTGGGGGGGCTGGGGTTATGGCGCAGTGGTAGCGTGCTCGCCTAGCACGCGGGAGGCACTGGGTTCCATCCTCAGCACCACATACAAATAAAAATAAAGATATTCTGTCCACCTACAACTAAAAAATAAATATTTTTAAAAAAAGCAGGTGGGAAAACCACACATAAGAAGAATGGAGATAATCTATAAAACAGAGAATCAAGTTAAGACAATTTTAATATGAGTCCGCTAACAAAATTAATACATCATAAAACTATTAGATTTGTCAATTAAATATTTGTCCATGTGATATTTCAAAGAGTATCTATACTAAAATTTTAGATTAAATGCAACATGGTGTCCCAGTATTCTGGAACAGAGCGTGGTCATAGTTGAAAAACTAGTAAAAGCAAATAAAATTTGTAGTTTAGTTAGTAATATTGTATCAACATTAATTTCCTCATTTTGATGAATGGTTACATAAGATGTTAACATTAAGGCAAACTAGATAAATGGTATATGGGAACTCTTTGGGCTCTCTTTGTAACTTTTCTGTAAAATAAAAATCATTGCAAAATAAAATGTTTTCTTAAAAACTTTTATTAGAACAACTCATATTGAAATATTTCTGAAATCAAATCATGAATTATGTCAATGGCTCTTTAGGACTATCATGACTATTATGTAAGCCTCTTTAGTGCTGCATTTAATGGTTTGCCCATACTTTAATCTTCTGAGAAGCCACGGGGAAGGCATGCTCTCAATGGCAGTAAAAGTATTTTCATCCAATAATGACTTCTGCATCAGCTCTGGATAATGTCCTGGGTCATTTCACCTCATGTTAATTTTAGCTGCACATTTCACAGGGGACAGTTTCCAGATAAAATGTTTCTTTTGCTACCTGGTAACCAGAGCTATAATAAATACTTCCAGCTTTGACTTGTTTTATTCAAGGCTAATATTATGCTATCTCCTTTGTTTACAGTACACAATGGCCCTCATTTTGAGATATCAACTTCTTATTTTTTACTTGCTAAATTTCCCCATGTATGTGTTATGGAAAAGAAACTAGGCTTGTGTTCACTAATAAGAAATAAGCTTTAGAAAATAAATACACCGAACTCAACATTATTCTGAAATAAGAAGACTTAATAAAGACAGGAATTCAAATGGCAGCAAATGTTATCAAGATTTAACTAAAAACATCTAACAACCTAACATCCTGATTTACGAGAGATAAATACACTGATGGAGACAAAATGATAATGTTTTGGGTTAATAGTCAACACTGAAGTAAGACATTGTGGGGAAAATACATGCAAGAATTACAGGTTATGCTAATAACAGTTTCACTGATGGTGAAGAGGGAGGTCAATAACAGTGAAAGAATCTAGACAGTGCAGGATAGTTTTTGTATCTTTGGTTTTTTCCAAATAATAATTGCCCTGATTGAAAGCCAGGCGCGGTGGCTCAAGCCTGAAATCTCAGCACTTAGGGAGGCTGAGACAGGAGAATCGCGAGTTCAAAGCCAGCCTCAGCAATGGCGAGGCGCTAAACAACTCAGTGAGACCCTGTCTCTACATAAAACACAAAATAGGGCTGGGGATGTGGCTTAGTGGTCGAGTATCCCTGAGTTCAATCCCCAGTGCCAAAAATAATAATAATAATTGTCCTGATTGAGAGGTGAAGAGACTGTCACATTGAGATATAAAAAAGATTTTAGAAATTTAGTCGAGGTGGTTAAAAAAAAGAATTCTAAAACTAGCAGTGCAGTGAAACCCACTGAGAATGTCTGCATTTTTCACTGTATGGGAGTATAGGAAGAGGAGGCCAACAAAAATCCCTGAGTCAACTATTCTCCGATGGTTCTGCCCAGGCTGAGCAAAGAGAACCTTTAATTTTCACAACGAAGTGCTTCAAACTGAAATCTAATTCCATGCATGTGTGTTTGTCGGGATGAACCAACTACTATGTATAATTATAAGCTTCTAATTAAAAAAAAAAAAAGTCGGATAAAACCTCTTGGCTATTTGACTCCAAAAAGTTACTGACAAATAGTTGAAGACAAGTTTCTTTATCCGCTGCACAACTTCCTCAATTAGTATAAAAATCGTCCAAGGCAGCCCAGTCTCAGTTCTGTCCCATTCAAAATGTTAATTCTCGAGGGACCTATTCTTCAGCCTTCGATCCCTTGGCGCGCTACTTTACGACCTCATCGCAGTGCTTTTACTCTGTGTTTTTTAGTAGACTTGCCACCTTTTGTCGCCTCACCCAGAGCCGGACAAGCAAGGCACAGAACGCATGCGCCCCCCCCCCCCGCCCCGGAGTATTGTACTACGCATGCGCCAGTCCGCATCCCTGAGGAAGAAAAAAATCTATTGGCGGCGGGTGGTGACGTAAGGAGCGCGTCCCACGAAGTGTGCAGCTTCAGCTGGAGGAACTCGCCCAGGGCAGTCATGGTGCATTGCAGTTGCGCGTTGTTCAGAAAGGTCCGTGCCTGGTGTCCCTCAGAAAGGTCCGTGCCTGGTGTCCCTCAGCCTGGTGCACCATCTCCATCTGAGGGTCCTGTGTCTGCCTCTATCCCCCCAACCGCTTTCTTTCTAGGGGTCTCTTTTCTACTTGGCTTTACCAGTCCTCTCGACCCCCTGGCGTCGGGCTTTGCCTATAGAGGTGAAAAGCGTGTCTGCATTGAGTGATTAGAACGACTGGCGACAGAGTTCGAGATTATTTTAGGGGCCTTGTGTGCACGTGTAGAGAAATGGGGTACCTGCCTGCCGTTTAGACAGGAAGTATGCTGTAGGTAGAGTACAGGGTTGTTTTTGCTTTTGTTTGGGCTCAAATACTGAGTTTATTTTCTAAGTATGAACCATAGACTTTTTAAAAAATAGATATTCCTTTCAGTGCATTGCTTTTAAATCGATGTGTCTTGCAGAAAATTTAGCTAGTTTTTGTGTAGCAAAACTAGCCGTAGAACTGCTTTCGTAAAAATTCACAGCTGCTTTAAAAACAGCAAGCCTCTGCTAGCATCATATTTTGGACATTGACCTTATTACTAACGATCACCTTCGGATAATCCTTTTAAGTAACCCTCCTAAACTTGTGAATCTGATGAATCTAGAGGAGTTTAAAAAAAAAAAAAGTCGCATATTAAATGGAGCTTTAAAACCCTTCCTCAAGAATTTATCAGAATGATCAGTGTTTCAATTTTAAAAAAGTTTCCTGGATATACTTGAGATTTGGAACTACCCTAAATGACTAAAATGTGAAAATTTTTAATTTAAGACATTATTCTGTAAGGTATGTTGATAGCCTGGGAGGTTAACACACAGATCTTTACCTACAAAAGTTCTTGATTTAGTGAGAGAAACAGGTAAAAACTAAATGCAGTATATGATTTCAAAAAGTATAATAATAGAGGTATAATAAAATTGCTGAGAGAACCATCAATGTCAGGATAAGTGTCGATTAGAGGAATTAAGAAATCTGTTCCTCCAATGTTCTTTCAAATATTTGAGGGAACATTGAGATATGACATTTAGGAGGGTTTATGATAGAAAAAAATGACAATCTAAGAAGAAAAGCTTGAGCACGATGGCATGGGGTCATGGCAGTACAACCTGTAGAAAAGAGCAAGAGGAAAAGGTGAATGGGAAGGATTGAACAAATGAAAATGATACTGGTGAGGGCTTTGAATACAGCATTATGAATTTTATACTTATTTTATAAACAGTAAAACCAAAAGGCCATGCATGGTTTTTGAGTAAGGGGAAAACATCATTAGAGATCAGATTCATTTCAGAAAAATAGCTGTGAGCAACAAGATGGAGGATGCATTAAGGAAGAAATGACTAGATATCCAAAGACCATTTTGGATTTAATGCATTGGTCAAGGTTCTAGGGCAGTGGTACCTGGAAGGACAGAGCTAGCAGGGCTTCTGGGAATGAAACAGGTATAGTCTGAAAGATCCATTTCTGTAGTCTCAATGAATAGATAAGCTATGATTCCATTATTTGAGGGAACATTGGAGAAACAAATTTTGGGGTGGGGGAATTTTGGGTTTATTATGTCTGTTTTTTTTTTTTTTTGCAGTGCTAGGAATCCATCCCAGGGACTTGTACTTCTTGTACTCTAGCATTGAGCTGTCCCCAGACCAGTATTTTGTTTTTGAGATGACTATTGTACATTCAGGTGATATCTGCCAGCAAGTTACATATTTTAGGGGTTTCAAATATAAATTAAATACAGATCCTGCTCTTAGTTGTTTTAAACTACTAAAAATCTACATCCTGGTGGAGATATTCAACAGATTAGACAGAAAATATCTCACCTAGGCGATAGTTATTGGTATGAATTGATATCACCAAGGAGAGAGAATTTTAGGATGAAAAGGGGACCCTGAGAATAAATGGAACAAAAATCAGTAACTGAAAAGTATCTTAAGAGAAATGGGGAAAGGAGGTAAGACTAGAGATGAGCTAAGAAAAGGCTCTAGAATCAGCATAGAGAAAGCCATTTTTGATTCTTTTTTAAAAAGAAATTTTAGTGGAACAAACTAGGAGTTCTAAGTTGATAGACACATTTGATAACCTAATGTTTTCTCTCTCTTCTTAAGTATGGAAATTTCATTGATAACCTAAGACTCTTCACCAAAGGAGGAAGTGGTGGAATGGGTTATCCTCGTTTAGGTGGAGAAGGTGGAAAAGGTGGTGATGTCTGGGTTGTAGCCCATAAGAAAATGACTTTAAAACAACTGAGGAATAAATATCCTCAGAAACGATTTGTGGCTGGAGAAGGAGCAAACAGTCGGTAAGTACTTACTGAATGACTTTAATCTTATAGAATCAAACCCTTCTAGAAGAAAAAAAAAGTTCCCAGATAAAACTTAATTGGTCATTTAAAGTAAACTATATCCTGTATTTGTAACTGAGCAAGTCTAAAATGTCTAAACTCATGAAAAGCCACGTCCTGTATTTTGGAGCTTTTAAACTTTATCCATTTCTTCTCTGAGTATTTGCATTCCTTTTTGCTCATCCTCTATAGAGAAAAAATGATATGAATCTCCACTATTCTCAAATTATCTTGGACAATCTTTAGGAAACCTTTTTCACATTTCAACTGTGCTACTCTGCACCACCATTAAAAATCAATCACCTATAGTTCTTCCACCCAGAGATAATCACAATTTTGACTTATTCTAAGACTTTTTTGTGTATTTACACAAAGTAATTATATGTATAATTATGCACCCAAAAAAAAGGAAAGTAAAAATGAGATCACAATGTTTTTACAGTCTTTTTTTACTTACCATTTTTTTCATGTCAGAAAATTATCCCAAATGCTTCATAATACAATAGTAGAATTAGCTATTTTATTATTTACCCTATTTAGGTTACAATTGTTTTTAGTTTAATTTTTTTTTGTTATAATATAACATCCTTGTATATGTACTTTTTACAATTGTTAAATAGTTTTGGAGGAAAATAAATTTCTGGAAGTAGACTTACTAAGTTAGAAGTTCCTACTAATTTATTTTTTCATGATCAGTTTAAGAGTAGCCACATTAGTCTCTTATAATGTAACTCCTCTCATTCAAGATCAGTTTTTAAATGCTTTATTGTACAGTGGATTTTGCATTTTTCCTAGCTTATATTGTAGCAATGACATTTTCATTCTAGATGTGTAATATCTTAGTTCATTTGGGTTAAGATGACTTTGTTAGCTTGGTAACTTAAATCATTACCTATTACTATTTTTATATGATATGGTAGTCTAAAATGCAATAAATAGGGATGATTTTAGTTTTCCTTTAGTATTTGATCATTTACCATCTGCATTACTTAGAAGAGTTGATTGCTATTCTTCTTTGTATTTGCTTGAAGCATAATTAATTTAATTTTTTATTTTATTTTATTTTATTTTTTGTAGGGTTAGTGCACTGAAAGGCTCCAAAGGAAAAGACTGTGAAATCCCTGTACCTGTGGGTATTTCAGTAACTGATGAAAATGGTAAAATTATAGGTGAGTCTATTGACACTTCTGAGGTTGTGAAAAAATGTGCACATTTTGAAAAATCGGGGTTTTTGAAAAATAGCTTGTTGAGTTTCTGAAGAATTTTTTAACATTAATAATTTTAGCTACTAATTTATACAAAGAGCTTTCTGAAATGTATACGAAGGTTGTTCAAAATTTACTGTTAGATTTAAGATTATTTAAAGATATAAGAGTACTTATTTTTAAGACATATAACTAGTATCTTTTCATGTGCTTACAAAGTATTTTTCCAGGATCAGATTTATATATTTATTACTTATTTTGGTGGTACTGGGGATTGAAGCCAGGGCATCATCACACAGGATAGGCAAGCAGTCTACCACTGAGCTATATCTCTAGGTCTGTAGGGTCAGACTTTTAAAAGAAGCTTGGTCTTGTGCTTTAGCCCTTTAGATTTGTAAATTTAGATTTGGAATTTGGAATTTCTTGGTATGTTTTTCTGGAAGAAAAATACCACGTTATTGATTTCACCTCTTAATCTTTGCTGTATTTCTCTCCCTTTTTTAAAGGAGAACTCAATAAAGAGGAAGACAGAATTTTGGTAGCTGAAGGTGGCATTGGTGGTAAATTACTTACAAATTTTTTACCATTGAAAGGCCAGAAACGAATAATTCACCTTGACCTGAAGCTTATAGCTGATGTAGGCCTGGTAGGGTACGTACCGTTCATATTTTTATCATACTTCAGAGAGAAAATGCATGAATAGGAAGTAAATGTAAACAACAGTTTGGGCCATGAAGTATTTCTGGTTTATAGAATTTGTGTGCTATGAGTGTACTCTGAGAATATGGTGCCAAATATACAGTTGACCCTTGAACAGGAGTTGGGATATCAACCAACCCTATGACTACTCCCCTGCAATCAAAAAAATGCATTTAACTTTTTTTTAGCGGGGTGGGGGATAACAGGGATTGAACTCGGGCACTTGACCACTGAGCTACAGCCCTATTTTGTATTTTATTTAGAGACGGGGTCTTACTAGTTGCTTAGTGCTTCACTTTTCATGAAGCTGGCTTTGAACTCGAGATCCTCCTGCCTCAGCCTCCCAAGCCACTGGAATTATAGAAATGCGCCACCACACCCAGCTCTGCATGTAACTTTGTTGTTGTTGTTGTTGTTCTAATTAATTATACATCACAGTAGAATGCATTTTGACATTCACAAATGGAGCACAACTCCTCATTCCTCTGGCTGTACATGGTGCAGGTCACTCCAGTAGTGTAATCATACATGTATATAGGGTAATAATGTCTGTCTCTTTATACTGTCCTTCCCATCTCCACAACCCCCCACCCCACTCCCCTCTACACAAACCAAAGTTCCTTCATTCTTTCCTATCTCCTGTCCCACTATGGATCAGCATCTGCTTATCAGAGAAAACATTTGGCTTTTGGTTTTGGGGGGATTGGCTTATTTCACTTAGCATGACATTCTCTAGTTCCATCCATTTACTTGCAATGCCTGTGACTTTTGACTCCTTAAAAACTTAACTAGTAATAGTTTGTTTCTTGATTGAAGTCTTATGGATAACATAAAAAGTCAATATATGTTTTATATGTTATGTGCATTACATATGGTGAAAATTTTGCGAGAACTTTGAGAAATCACTTTTTCCTGTTATATACAATTTATTGGAAAGACAAAACACTCATGTGGATATGATTTGGGTCACATGGGATTTCTAAGTGGATACATGTAACACTTAAGGTCATTGCCATAGCAACAGGAGGTGGCTTAGAAATTATTACAGTAGTGCATTATATACTACAGTTAATTTTATGAAGTTATGGTCTTTTACTGAATCTTTTGTTTACATTTACCTTGACTGCAAATGGTGCCATGTATGGTCTTGTAAATTTGTACATAAGTTTTTGCCAAGTTCCAGAACAAAAAAAAATCTGCACTAAGGTAAGATTTACAGTTCAAACTCATGCTATGCAGGGATCAGCTTGAATTATTTTCAATTTGTCGACATAGAGTTTCATAGTTACTGTTCATTTGTAAAAGAAGATCATAGCAATTGAAGTGATCATTGGAATGTAAGAGAATGAATAAAGAAAAATAAATTCAGTCAAATGAAATATTATAAGAAGGTTAAAGAATATTACTGATGTAAAATTAGAAATCCAAACAAACCATATTTTTAAAAGTACACAGAAAGAAAAAGAAGGAAAAAAATGATTAAGATATTCTTGAAAATGTTAAAAGGGAGATTGATCATTAATTAAATATGTAAAGACTAATACGGACATTCTCAGTCCTCAGGCTTGCATACTTTTGGACATCGAATTGGATTTTATTGTCACCATTTCTTTGCGCCTCTGCTTAATATCTATCTATTCTTGGTACCGCATACCTCACAATATTGTCCTCTCCACTAGTCTCCATTCTTTCATTAAATGATGTCATTTAGCTGAAGGGTTTGCAGTGCTGGTGTGTACCACAGAAGCATAAATAGCAATATGGAGAGTAGGTAAAGGAAGAATAAACTTTGATTTGCTTTCCTCTGTCCCTCTCCCTCTCTCCCTCTCCCCCTCTCCCCCTCTCTCCCTCTCTCCTCATCTCTCCCTCTCTCCCTCTTTCCTTCTCTCCCTCTTTCTCTCCTCCCTTTCCCTGGCTCCCTGCTACAGCACTAACAATTTTTCAGATGGAAAAGATAGGAAAGCTGCCATATTGGTACTCTGCTCCAAATTTTTCCTTGCTTTACCAATGCCTTTTTTTTAAAGCTTTTTTCATATTTCTCTCCAGCCATCTTCCTTCTTTATCAGACTATAAAGTCTGAATCTGTTACTTCTTACCCTGCCTGACCAGCCACTAGGTCTTAATACCATTGACTTAGAGTGCCCAGAGGGCCTATTCTTTGCTAAAGTTATAGCAGGGAAGATGTTTTCCTGACTCACCATTCACATTTAATTTTTTTAATAAGACACAGTTTTGAGAATTATGAGGCTAAGTTTCTGTAATTCTCTATATTCTTCAGGAACATTGAGGGCTTAATAGGGTTTTGTGGACAAGAACTGGGAATCCAGCCATTTGTAGCCTCATTTAGTAGAAAAATGTGTTTCAGATTCCAAAGAAACACCTTTAAGACTAAAACAAGCATAGTAAGACTGAGTAGTAAAGGTGAGGGACTATTTGACTATTTGGGTAAGAATCTCAAATCCTCCAGAGGCTGGCTTGGTCTTGGATAAGTTACATAGCTTCTGTAATGCTTTGTTTTCTTGTCTTTAATAATGGACAGAGATAGTTAGTTGGTGATAAAATGCATTACAGCAGAACACATGCTTTCGATTTATGTAGGTCCAGTGAATTGTAGCTGCTATCTTCATCTTAATTATGTTATCAGTTTATTGGAGACTTCTTATGGTGAAATACTGGGCTTTTCAGAAATGGTTTGAAATTATAGGTAGTACTTAAAGCATCAAGATTCTCAAGCAGAATGTGTAGCATATGTACTCTAATGTTTTTAAATGAGGCAACTGTTCTTTTTTTTTTTTTTTTTTTTTTTTTTTTGGTACTAGGGATTGAACTCAGGGACACTCGACCACTGAGCCACATCCCCGGCCCTATTTTGTGTTTTATGTAGAGACAGGGTCTCACTGAGTTGCTTAGCGCCTCGCCATTGCTGAGGCTGGCTTTGAACTCGAGATTCTCCTGTCTCAGCCTCTCTAAGTGCTGGGATTACAGACTTGCGCCACCACACCCGGCTGGCAACTATTCTTCAGGATACTACTGTGAATACCAGCAAAACTTTTAGCTGGTTTCAGGAATGAACTGAACCTTAAAAGGAAGTTATCATGTGACTAATACATTGTATTGAGTGTTGTCAGATCTGAACTTCCCATAGGTTGGATTTCAGCCTCTAAAGTTTTCATCAAGTAATTTAGAAGAAAAATTTCAAATATCTGTTCTTTTTAACATTAGCATTCTTCATCTACTCATTCTTTGGTCTCCTTGGAAATAGTTACTTCTCATTTTTCTGAGCTTAATTAAAGAAATAAACAAGATTCCTTAAAGATAATCATGGACAAAAATGGGTACAGTTTGCTTTTTTCCAAAGTTATAAGAGCCTAAGTGAAACAGGATATGAGAAAATATATTGTAATCATTAAGAAATCTCACATAATTCATTATAGAAAGATTTTTTATAAAGAATTGTTAAAGAGCTCCATTCTAGATCTTAAAAAATTTTATAGAATTTTTAAGTAATATTATACCATTATTCCCTATAAAGTTTGTCAGAGTTTTTGAAAGAAGACTTTCCTCAAATTTGAATGAAAACTGAAGGCATGGATTATGTTTTTGTCATTGCTGAATTTCTGATGCTCAGTGTGCTCCCTGACTGATACAAAGTCAGTGTTCAGTAAATACTTGTTGGTGAAGTTTATTGAAATTATGTGAGTAAAATTTACAAAAGAATCTTTCAAGTAACCCCCTTTCTTAGTACTTTTTAAATACCTGCTAGGTCTCTTGAGGGAAATATAGCAATAAAATCAAAAGACTTTAAAATGAACATATAGTGTAATTCAGTATTTATTTACCTAGAAATTTATCTCAGGAAAGATGTTAACGATAGTTGCAAAAGTTTGTGGATAGACACTGCATTGTTTAACGTTTTTAGAAAAAAAGTAGACAAATAATATATATTTGTTTACAGAAAGATAAAAATCAATTTGTCTATTGATACCACCACTCAGAAATGACTTTAACAGTGTATACCTGCTATACACATATTTTTGCAATGTTGTTTATAATTGCCCAAAATTGGAGACAATCTAAATGTCTACCATAGGAAATAGTAAGTTAAGCTTCACCCTTGAAAAGTGCTCACATTATTTACTTAAAAAGCAGGCCAACCAGCTGGGCGTGTTGATGCATGCCTGTAATCCCAGCACTTTGGGAGGCTGAGACAGGAGAATCATGAGTTCAAAGGTAGCGTCAGCAAATGTTGAGGCACTAAGCAACTCAGTGAGACCCTGTCTACATAAAACACAAAATAGGACTGGGAATGTGGCTCAGCGGTCAAGTACCCCTGAGTTCAATCCCTGGTCCCCCCTCCCCCCCCAAAAAAACAAAGCATGCCAACCAAGTTTTTTGTTTTGTTTTAAATGAAGACTTTAAAATTGACAATTTATGGAAAATCCAGGGCAAAAGAGCATGTTAAGTGATAATCATGTAGATGCCAGACTGGAAAATAAATTGTGCAGGACAGATGATCCAGTTTTTTAAAAAATAAATCAAAAAGGAGAAACAAGATGGAGGGAAAGTTCGTATCAAAACAGATTTAAGAGACATCAGCTAATTATAGTGCATGGACCTTTTTGTGTTGCTGTTCAGACAAACAAACTTTTAAAAATTGTATTGGCAGTTTGTTAATATTTGCTAAAGTTAGATGATGGCTACATTGGATTCATTCATTATTCCTATTTTCTGTTTTGTATGTTTGAAAAAATATAATTTTTTCAAAAATCTAAACGAGTAATATTTTATTAGTGTTTGGCTAGAGATAGTGGATTGCCAGTTTTTAAAATTTATTTGTGATTGCCAAAGGTTTTTAAATAATTAGAATAAATTATTTTAGTCTTTTAATTCTGAAACATTTCAAGTGTCTCTCATGAATTTGTCTTTACCTTTTTCATAAGTATATTTTGTTTTCAAGTTTTGCAGATTATCTTAGATTTATGTTCTACCTCTTTTTTAGTGCTGGGGATTGCCTCATGCATGCCAAGTGTGTACTTTACGACTGAGCTACACCCCCAACCCCTATATTTTACTTTTAATTCCAGAAATATTCAAGAAGTCCACTTCTTGAATTGTTGGGAATTCAGGGATAAGCAAGTATTTATAATATTAATATATATTATAACATATAATTATATTTACTTTTTTTTTCATTTTTATTTACTCACTTTAGATTCCCAAATGCTGGAAAATCCTCTCTGCTAAGTCAGATTTCTCATGCAAAACCTGCAATTGCAGATTATGCATGTAAGTATAAGTTGTGTATTTTTAATGGGCAGAGGTAAACTTTTAAAGGCTTAAGTTTTCTGAGTATGAAATAACTTGTTTTCTGAGTAGAAAACTTTTGTCAGTTCAATCCTATGTATTTCTTATTTGAAATCTTAAAATCTCAGTATAGTTTATTGTACTTGTTTTGTACGTGTTGCATTTAATTTATTTCTCTGTTGCACATTTATTTGGTTTCCTTAGGTGTTATATAAACAACTTATACTTTATCAAGCACTGTAGTAAATACTAGGAAGGCAGAAGTGAATATTTTCATTTAACAAGTATTTATTGCTAGGAACCTCATTAGGTTATGGGATTACAAGTTTCTAAAATTAGTTGCACTTAACAGACTAGTGAGGAAAGGCATATATATCACTAATAAATGTAAAGGAATATAAAAGTGGTCAGTGAAAGAGTGTAGGTGACTGCTCTAGACCTCCTTGAAGAAGTGTGATGCTTGGGTTGAGATACGAAGAATAATTATGAATTAATAAGTGAGAGGGAGTGGAGGTGAAAGGCCTTTAAATCAGAGAAAGCAGCTTGTATTCAAAGACTTATTAGTGGCAAGGAGATATGTGTGGCTAGAGAACATGAATTAGGGGAAGAAGGAATGGAGATGTGGGTACAGACCATATCACAGACCATATGGACTGCATTTCATTTTGTTTAGTATCTAAGATGCTATTGGAAACCTTTAAGCAATAGATGAAATCATTTGTTTTTCAAGAAATTCTGTCTCCCTGTAGTATAGAAATTGATTGGTGTGGGACATAGGTGGATCTAAAAAGAGAAGCTAGTAGGCTATTGTAGCTAGATAAGATAGAATGAAAGCTTGGATTGAGAGTAGTGACTCAATGTGATAGGATCTGTACCATTACTAAGTAAAAAGGAATACAGTGACATTAATCTAGAAAATAAAATTAAGCCATTCTAAAATTAGACTCTGATGAAGTAGAGTTAACTTTGGACTAGATGCTATTAATTATATGGCTAGTATTTATTATAATATACAGGGATCTTGAGAAGGAAAGAGGAGGGAAAGCAAAAAATCAAAGAGGCTAATGTAGAATTGGAAAGACTTAAGGATAACCAAATGAGAAAACACTAGGAAAATATCACCTGTGGACCCAGCAATAGAAACCTAAATTCTGATACCATGTTCCTTTAAGCTCAGTAGAAGAAATTTGATGTTCATTAATTAGATTAGGCTTATACCTATGCAGATTATAAGAATCTATGTTTATCCTTTTTCAAGTATATTGTAAATGGCAAAGATAATTGTAACTTCCATTCAAATAGATTAGAAAAAATCTGAAACTGTTCACACAAAAGAAATATTATTTATTCTGTATAACATGCTGAGACCATTTAAAGAAAGCTAGCCTTTATGCTAGCCTTATTGTTTTTTCTTTTCAGTTACAACATTAAAGCCTGAACTTGGAAAGATTATGTACAATGATTTCAAACAGGTGAGTAGGATTTCATTTTATTTTTATTTTTGTTTTAAGTAAAATATTTGATTAGAAATGAAAATACTTCATCTTGGTACTAGGGCTTTGTGATATTTTCCTGTTTCTGAGGTGTTAGGAGAAAAAAGTAACAAGATTTTGTTTTATGGAAAGTGAAACTGTGGTCAGACTAATTCTGTTCAGCACTGTCATAGCAAAATATTGTATAAGAATTAAATTTCTTGTTCTTCCAAATATTACATCCAGTTTATTCCTACAATATCATGTCTTCATCATGTCTTGCTTAATCTCTGTTTCTTGTCATTACAAATCCTTACTTACTGCCATAATGGATTATTGATTTGCACTTCCTAACAATTCTTTCTGAAGTTCCTGAATAATTTTATTCTAACTTTCTGTTTTTTTGAGGCAACGTTTTAATGGGGGTTTTGAACTTATCTGGTTATTAAATATTTATAAGGAAGAAATATAGATTTTTTTCATGTCCATGCAAAAGCCTGCATGTGGTTGTTTATACTAACCTTATTTATAATAACCAAAACTTGAAAACCAAGATACCTTTCATTATGGAATGGATAAATGTTACATCTAAAATGTAGAATATTCAGCTCTAAAAATAAATGGGCTATTAAGCCATGAAAAGATTTGAAAGAATCTTGAAAGCATATTTCCAAGTGAAAGCAACCAATCTGAAAGGCTGCATACTATGTGAGTCCAACTTTATGACATTCTAGAAAGGGCAAAACTATGGAGAAAGCAAAAAGATCATTGGTTACCAGGGTTAAGGAGGAAGGAGGGGTAAATCAGAATGCAGAGAATTTATAGGGCAGTGCAACAATTCTGTATGAAACTGTAAGAGTGGGTGTATTATATGTTTGTCAAAACCCATAAAATGCATACCACCAAGAATAAACCCTAATGTGAGTGTGGACTTCAGGTGAAAATGATATGTCAGTGGAGGCTCAAGTAATTTTCTAATGTAATTCAGAAGATAAAATATTTAAATTCATTTTTAATATTGATAAAAAATAAAACAACTATTACAGAATATTGAATAATAAGTAAATTTATAGATACTGTATTGCATGACTGGAGAGAACAATATTTAGAAGAAAAAGGAATATCGTTTATACCTTTTCTTTTTTTGGTTACTTGGGATTGAAACCAGGAGTGCTTAACGACTGAGCCACTTCCCCTGCCCTTTTAATTTTTTTAAATTTTGAGATAGGGCCTTGTTAAGTTGCTTGGGGTCTCACTAAATTACTGAGGCTGACTTTGACCCTGCAAGTCTCCTGCCTCAGCCTCCCAAGCAGCTGGGAGTACAGGTGTGCACCACTTCGCCAGGTGTTTATACCTAATTTTAAAAGGAAATCAATAGAGAATCTCTGAAGGAAATTTCAAGACATGAGTCCTCTGTTGTTGATATTTCTTTGTCGTGTAATCATAACTTCTGATAAGACTGTGAATTCTATATCTACACTGGACAGTGAATATAGCACACTGCTTCTCTTTTCTTGCTACACATTGAAGTTGTTTACGTGGCCTAAGAAGAACAATGATGAATGTCTGGTCTGCAGAAATTTGAAACTAAATCTCCTGGGAGTAGAGACCTGGCCATCTGTTGTTTATAGGAGTTCCCTAAGTGATTATGATGCTTAATTTGAAAAAAACAGTGTAGGATGACAGTTACTAATTCTTTTCACCTTGAAAAGGAGATAGATTTACTATTTTATTTATAAAAATAGTAATTCTGCTGGTATATGAACAGAAAAGAAACAATGCTGATATTTATAAATTGAATGTAAAAGTTAAAACTATAGAGCTATATTTAGTAAATGTTTACTGAATTAATACTTTGTAACTGTAACAAATTCAGATTATAAAAGTTGAAATTCAGTGATAAATTTACTAATTAGCAATACAGTTTGTGGAATTATAGATTTATGTCACTAGTAAATGTTAAATAAATGTTATACTAAACCCCCAAATCTTTAGATTGTTTGATTAATAAATTAAAATAGGATTTATATCTTTAAACAAAGATTCTTAACACATTTTTTTTTTACCATAAATATATCTTGGCTTTTCAAAGATGTGTTGGAAATCATAAATTATAAACAGTTTGTATTTGAAGTATCATGAAAATTTTGGGATATAACTGAACTCTGGTTTTCATGCTTTTTTCCCCCATCAAATCATTAACTTTGCATTAGATATCTGTAGCTGATTTGCCGGGTTTGATAGAAGGAGCACATATGAACAAAGGAATGGGCCACAAATTCCTGAAGCATATAGAAAGAACTAGACAACTGCTTTTTGTTGTAAGTCATATGCATACCATTGTGGTATTCAAATGTATGAATTTAATTTTTCTAGAAATAGTTTTATAAGTAATATTTAAAGATTAAATATAGTCATGTGCTGCATAACCACATTTTGGCCAGTGATGGACTGCATATATCTTATGTTGGTCCCATAAGATTATACTGACACCATAGCCATCTTGGTTTATGGAAGTATACTCTGAGATGTCTGATGATGAAGTTACCTAATGATGCATTTCTTAGACTATACTCATCATTAAGTGATGCATTACTGTACTAGCATACTTCAATCTTAAGTCTGTTTGGGGGCTGAAGCTATAGCTCAGTGGTAGAGTGCTTGCTTAGCACGTGTGAGGCACTGGATTCGATCCTCAGCACCACATAAAAATAAATAAAATAAAGGTATTGTTTCCATCTATGACTAAATATTTCTTTTTAAAAAAGTCTGTTTGGATGTGGAACAAGTGCAGTGGATAATCTTTGTTTATGAGTATGTAAATGGCATTGCTACTATATCAGATGTAAGTTTGGCCATACTTGTCATGATTTGGTTCCTCAAGTTTTCTGGCATATTATTATGTAGTATCTGTTTCATACTATGTTTGAATGTTTGAGTGTTTGAGTTACATATGAGATTGTCTACATTTTGTCAGAATAATTATAGTAATCTTGAAAATTTGTCACTTATTTTGAATTATTAAATTATTTTTAGCTTGAGAGAGTAAAACATTTCAAAACATAGAACTGTCTGACCATTCTTATGTTAAAGGCTCTCTCTCCTTCTCTTTTAGGTTGATATTTCTGGATTTCAGCTTTCTTCCCAAACTCAATATAGAACTGCCTTTGAAACCATAATATTGCTTACAAAAGTAGGTTTTCTGTTTTATTGTATTCTTCATCTGGTGTAATACATACACTTGTAATGTAATAATTAGAATAAGTACATACTCCTATTTGTGGGGGATGCAGGGGGGCACTGGGAATTGAACCCAGGGCATTGTGTGTACATGGTGGGCAAGTACTCTGCCACTGAGCTACATTCCCACCTCTTTAAACATCTCAGTTAAAGAATTATTTAAATTTGCTCAATGCAGTTCTTAAATATTCACCTGTTCCCCAGACTGTTGCCACTGATAAAATTCTCTTGGGATTCCAGATCCCTGATATCTATTTATTACATTTTATCTCACTTTAGTTTTGTTATATTGTTTCTTTCTTTTTGAAACATTATCCATTCTTAGCTTCATGAATCATAATCTTCTAGTTTTATTTCTACTTAATGTACTATTTCTCAGTCTACATTTAGGCTCTTTTCTGCTCAACCTTTTTTTTTTTTCCCCTTGCAATGCTTAGGGCTCAAACTTGGGGATTCACAAATGCTAGGGAAGCACTCTATTACTGGGGTACATCCCAACCCCTCTACTCATCCTTTAATTTAAAACATTTTCAGAGTTATGTCCTAACCCTATTTTGCAGTCTTACCCATTCTCGTTTCAGTTATATTAATATACCAATGACTGACAAATCTATATCTGATATTCACATCTTTTGTTTGTGCTTTAGACTATTAGACATCTCTGACTGGTTGTCCTATTAGCCCCTCAAACTTAATATATATAAAACAATTATTTTTTATTTGTTCAACCTCATCGACTTCCAGAACTTTATTATGTAAGCCAGAAACCTGGGAGGTGTTCAGGATTTTGTCGTCTTACCACTTACATGAGAGAGTAAAACATTTCTGTCAGTTTTATATCCTGAATCTCTCTGAAAGCCATCCATGTGCCTTTGGCCACACTTTTATAATCATTAGCCCCTCTCACTGGAATATTTTATCTGGTCTGTTTGGTGCCCCTGCTTTCAGTTTTGTTTCTCTCCAGTCCATTTTATATATGGCATACAGAGTTATCTTGTAAAAGAACTAAGATCATGTGTTTGTTTCCTGCTTAAAACGCTTTGATGGTCCCTATTGCTATTAGAACCAGGGTCTATGATGTCTGGTAACTTTGGGCTCCTGTTTGATCTCTCTTTCTTTTCCCTTTCCCTTGTATGCTGATTCTAGCCATATGATTTCTCCCTAACACAACAAGATGTTGCTTACCTCTAGGACTTTATAGAGATGGTTTTGTTTGCTAATTTTTATCTGTACCGAATAATGTTTCTATGAACATATCATGTATGGGTTTTTATGAAGACATATTTTTTCATTTCTTTTGTATATACACATAAGAGTGGACTTGCTGGATGCCAGCTCTTTTTTTTTTTTTTAACATTTTAAGGAACTGTCAAACTCATTTCTATGTGGGTTGCATCATTACACTATTTTACAGTTCAACCAATAATGTATTAAGGGTTTCAGTATTTCCAAATCAAGATCAAAACTTGTTCCTGTCCATTGTTTTTATTTTAACTATCGTAATGCGAGTACAGTGTTATTTCACTTATGATTTTGGTTTGCATTTGTCTTATGATTAATGATTCTGAGCATGTTTTCATGTGTTCTTAGCCATTTATATGTCTATTCAGATTCTTAGCCCACTTTTGAAAATTTATTTTCTGATTTATAAAAATATAAAAACTTTACATTTTAATGGGGTATCACAAATATTTCAGTACATGTATATATATGTAATGTTTAAATCAGGTTAAACAATTATGTCCTAAAACATTTATCATTCCTTTATGGAGAGAACTTTGAGAATCCTTTCTTCTGCCGTTTTAAAGTGTACAGTACATTATTGTTATCTGTATTCACCCTACTGGGCAGTATAACACACCAGAACTTTTTACTCCTATGTAGCTTAGTACCCATTTATCAACCTGCTCCGAACCCCTATTCTCCCTAGTCTCTGATATCAAATGTTCTACTTTCAACTTGTATGATATCAAGTTTTATAGATTTCACATAGGAGTAGATAGCGTAGTGCTTGTCTTTCTGTGCCTGGCTTATTTCACTGAACATAATGATCTCCATGTTGTTGCAAATGACAGGATTTCATTCTTTTTTATAGCTAAATAGTATTCCAATGTATATATGTATCACAATTTATTACCTATTCGTCAGTGGATGGACACGTCACCTTGTTTGCATTTCTTAGCTATTGTGAATAGTAAGTGCTGCAGTGAACATGAGAATAGAGGTCTCTTTAACATACTATTTCCATTTTCTTGGGTTTTATACCTAGTGGTGAGATTGCTAGATCAAATGATACTTCTATTTTTAATTTTTTGAGGAACCTCCATACTGTCTTCCATATTGAGTAGAATAATTAAAATTCCCATCAACAGTATAGAGGGGTTCCTTTTTTTCTCACATCCTCATTAGCATTGGTTCTAACAGGTATAAGGTGATATCTTTTTTTTTTTTTTAATATTTTTTAGTTATAGATGGACACAATGTCTTTATTTTATTGCTTTGTATGTGGTGCCAAGGATCGAACCCAGGGCCTCACGCATGCGAGGCAAGCGCTCTACCGCTGAGCTACAATCCCAGCCCCAAAGGTGATATCTTATTATAGTTTTAATTTTTATTGCTCTTACGATTAATGATATTGATCACTTCTCATAACCTGTATGTCTTCTTTTGAGGAGTCTCTGTTTAGATCTATTGCTCAGTTTAATCAGGTCTATGCTACCAAAGTGAGCTATAGATTCAACACAATCCCTATCAAAATTCTAGTAGCATTTTTCACAGAAATAGAAAAATCACAAAATCCATAAGCAACCACAGAAGACCCTGAATAACTAAAGCATTTATGAACAAAATGAACAAAGCTGGAGGCTTTATACTACCTCATTTTAAGACCTATTACAAAGCTATATTAATTAAAACATAACGGTACTGATTTAAAAACAGACATTTAAACAACAGAATAGAGTCCAGAAATGAATCCATGTATTTACAGTCTACTGAACTTTGACAAAGATGGCAAGAACACAATGGAGAAAGGACAATCTCTTTAATAAACGGTGTTGGAAAACTGGATGTCCACTTGTAGAAGAATGAAGTCTGACCCATATTGTATACAACCCATGTAAAAAAGTCGAATCAAAGTGGCTTAAAGACCTAACTATTTTTTTCTTTTTTGTCCTGGTGATTGAACCCAGGGCCTCACACATTCTAAGCACATGCTCTACCACAGAGTTACATCCCTAATAAATGTTAAGACTTGAAACTCTAAAACTATTAGAAGAAAATATAGGGAAAAAGCTTCTTTATGTGGTATGAGCAATGATTATTTTGGATTTGAGCCCAAAAGCACAGTGAACAAAAGTGAAATTAGACAAATGAGATTGCCTCAAATTAAAATCCTTCTGTATAGCACAGAAAACAATCAACAGAATGAAGAGATAATCTTTACAAAAATAGGATAAAATATTTGTGAACCATATAGCTGATAAGAGGTTACTATGTAAAACATAAGAATTCAGCTGGGCATAGTGGTACCTATAATCCCAGCTACATGAGAGGCTGGAACAGAAGGGTTTAGAGTTTAAGGCCAGCCTGGCCTCATAGTAAGATCCCATCTTAAAAAATCAGAACGAAGAAAAAAAAAACAATATATAATCAGAAACTCAACCCAATAGCAAAATGCCAACAAAGTTTTTAATATTTAAGAAACTGTTGCCTAAAGCAGGTCACAAAGATTTATTCCTAAGTATATTTTCTTTTGTCAGGAATACTCAGATATAACATTTAATTCTCGTTGACTTAGGAATTTTATTTCTGTGAAGGCCAGGTGGCTCTAACACTTATTAGATGGCTATAGGAAATGGCATGAGCTAACATATACTGTCACATAACAACCAGAAGCATTTTCTGAATTACTTTGCTTTATGGTTGTTGGGATTTATTGCATTTCAGTGAAGTGAATGGGTTCTAGATTTCCCAAGTCATTAAAGAAAGACATTAACAAATAATTTACATAAATACTGTTACAAAATTATTTGGTTTTTCTCTTTTGGTTTAAAGGAGTTAGAATTGTACAAAGAGGAACTCCAGAGAAAACCTGCACTCCTGGTAGTTAATAAAATGGATTTGCCAGGTGCCCAAGATAAATTTCATGAATTGATGAACCAACTCCAGAATCCTAAAGGCAAGTCCGCTTATTGACTTAATTCCAATTTAATAAGTATGTACTGTTTGCGGAGAATTGTTAAGTGTTATAATCAGTGGAAAAGAAAATTGCTAGTTTCTACTCTTAAAAACTGCATATTTGAAGAAAACATATACCATATGATAAATTTAAATAATATTTTAACATAGTCATTATTGAGTTCCAGAATGTGTGATACAGATAAGTTAGAGGAGAGAAAAGGATTAATTTGATCTAAAAATTTGTTGTAAAAAAGGCTTTATAAAGAAGTAAAATTGGGGCTGGGATTGTGGCTTAGTGGTAGAGCGCTTGCCTCGCATGTGTGAGGTCCTGGGTTCCATCCTCAGCACCACATACAGAGCAATAAAATAAAAAGACATTGTGTCCATCTACAAAAAAATTTAAAAAAAAAAAAAAGTAAAATTGAAACTGTTCATTTAAATAGTGAATGGGAATTGAGATGAAGGAAGGATAAAGTCAGCATTTACCTGTGAAATTTTTCACTTTAATCAGCATATTTCACAAGCTCTAGAACTTCTTTCCCCTAGTATACCCTGAATTCAAGAACAAAGCTAATAGTTCTGAAAAGGTATGTTTCTCTGAAACAGTAACTCCATAGATCTCTGAAGAGTATTGGTCTTCTAAAAAGAACTTGAGTCCTGTGTATGTGTGACACAGAAAAATAGAAGATGTTACTCTAAAAGGATTTGTCTGAAATTTTTAAACAGACCACTTTGTGTAAAGGAATTCAAAGGGACTTTCCAGTTTTAAATATTGACCTTTGTAGAACCCCCTGTATCCTATGGTGATGATACTTTCAATTCTCTGACTCTAGTAGAGGAACAAGTGAGGGGAAGTAAGGTGCATGGTAATACCTTTTAAATGGTATTAATTCCTCTGGGTTTTTATCTTTGAAATAACAATTGGGAAAAATAGATTTTAGTGTATTAGAACTAGCAGATGGCACTAGAAAGTCCTCTCCTCTCAAAAATCTTTACCATATGTAATTTACATGTTGGAGTTGTCCCTGAGTTAATAAGTTACTCTTAAGATATATATATTCTCTAATATTATTATTCCTTAATGTCATCTGCTTTCTAAGGTCATTAGTTTTGTTTCCTAATTGGTCTTACAGAATTTTCAGGGATGATACCAGAAGTTAAGATGATTCAAGAGTTTGTAGCTATTTTGGACCATCATAATTAGTTAGTTTGTTTGTTTGTTTTTGTTTTTGTTTTGTTTTTTGGTGGACCAACATAATTCTTGAATTGGTCTCTGGACTTTCTTGGAGGCCTAGGAATCTCAGAAACCAAACTCCATGTTGGCTTGTCCAATCTCTTTGAGTTTAACCTTTCTAGTTCATATTGTTAACCCATCCAGTCAGTAATGCTGTTTGCCACTTCCCATTGCCATGGTGGCAGGGAAAAGGAAAGAGTAAGATAAGTAACATAAGATCTGTTAGCCCCTGAAGGTGATAGATTAAACTAATCTAAAATGATCCCTTGAATTTTCCCTATTCATTCTTCAGCTTAAGTATGAATCCTAGCAGCAGAAATGGTAAACCTACACTTTAAGGAAGATAAAGGTCACCTGTGTACTAAAAGCCAGCTAGAATGTCATATTATATAAATGGTGTTATTATTTTTACAGAAACTTTCAAGTATCTCTGTTGCTTCACTTTTATTCCCCCAGAAAAGCAAATTTTATTACTTCTATAAATGTATTGTGTTCATGATTCATCTTTTTTTATTTATTTATTCTTTGATTGAAAATACATGCATCCAACAAATATTTACTAAATACGTAACATGTGCCAAAACTTTAACCATTGTCATAAGTAAAATTAAAGGTTTCTGAGAGCTTATTAGAGAAGGGAAAAAGGAATTTAAAATACTAAGTTTTTGGTTCCCAGCTTCACAAATTAAATCTCTAACATAGTTTTGATTTACTTTCAAAGACAGTGGCTATCACCTTAGCTCTTTGTTTTTTATTTCAGATTTTCTGCATTTATTTGAAAAACAAATGATTCCAAAGATGAATATGGAGTTCCAGCATATCATCCCCATCTCTGCAATTACTGGAGAAGGAATTGAAGAATTAAAAAACTGTATAAGAAAATCACTGGATGAACATGCCAACCAGAATGATGCACATTTTAAGAAACAATTGCATAATTTAAGGATTTCTAATACAGTGTATTAGAGTAAGCCACCATTAAAGCATGTTGTCACTAGTTCCAGGAAGAATATAATTTAAATCTAGTAAAATAGTATTAATGGAATACTATTATGTCCCAAGAAAGAAGGAAATCATGTCATTTAAGAAAACATGGATAAATCTGTAATGCATTACATTAAGAGAAATAAGCCAGGCACAAAAAGACAAAAATATCATTATCACTTACACGTGGAATC
The DNA here is from genome assembly GCA_004024805.1 of Geosciurus inauris. Taxonomy (NCBI): domain Eukaryota; kingdom Metazoa; phylum Chordata; class Mammalia; order Rodentia; family Sciuridae; genus Geosciurus; species Geosciurus inauris. The sequence goes on along the minus strand of PVHX01002752.1, from coordinate 131,930 downwards.
TAAAAACCTGGAACTCAACAGTAAAATGGAAGCAGAGTAGAATGGTGGCTACCAGGGGATGAGGAGACTGAGGTTAAGGAGATGTTACAAGTTTTCAGTTAGTATAAGGAGATTTGTACAACTTGGTGTCCATAGTTATAATAACGTATCCTGTTTCAAGAGTTGGTAAGCAAGTAGGTTTTAAGTGTTCTCACCACAAAAAAATAAATGTTAATTAGCTTGATTGAGCCATTCCACAGTGTAAACATATTTTAAAATATCATGCTATATATGATAAATCCATTTAATTATTATATGTCAATTTTAAAAATGGTAATGAGGTCATTAATTTGAAAGCTTTGTCACACTTTTTTTTAGTATTATTACTAACCTTCTGATATGTTTGCCATCATTCAGAAACTACCTTTTTAAGTTTTCATTTTTCAGTTGTCTAGCAATAGTAAAAAAATTAACTGAGACAGACCTAAAAATTACAGTTTACAAATTAATGGCCAGTCCACCATATTCCTTTATCTATGATATTCCTATTGAGATTTTTTATTAATCATATAGGATTCTCTAGATTATTATTAGAATGAGCAATTCGAGTTTACTTCTTTGTTTTTGGGTCTGTCATCTACCTGGTTACATCAAAAATTGTTCTTTTTGGGGCTGGGGTTATGGCGCAGTGGTAGCGTGCTCGCCTAGCACACGGGAGGCACTGGGTTCGATCCTCAGCACCACATAAAAATAAATAAAATAAAGCTATTGTGTCCACCTACAACTAAAAAATAAATATTTAAAAAAAAATTGTTCTTTTATGGAAAATCTGAAAACCCTTAATTTGAATATATGTTCAGTGATATTAACAGTCATCAATAATATGTGACTTGAGCTTTTATTTTTATAAGATTTTTTTAAAGATTTTTTCTGAAGTATAAAGAGTACGTTTTCCTGCTTTGGATTGCTCTGTCTCTCTCATTTTCATGTCTTCCTCTGTTTCATTATTCACTTTCATATTTTAGTAAAGAGAATAACTAGGAAGTGTAAACTTTAAACAATATTATCAATTTCTAAGAGTTTATAATTTCTAAGAGTGTTTCAAAAATGCTTACAAATAGAAATTTTTCCTTTAAATGAGTTTTATTATGTAAATAATGTATGTATAATGTACGTAAAATATATTATAAAATAATTCAAATAATCCAAAAGTAAAAACTGTTCCCTTCTTTGCATGAGGCACAGAGAAGGTCACTATTAATAGTTTTGTGTTCTTATAGAAATTTTTTATGTATGTATTCTTTACCTAGATGAGCTTATTATATAAGCTTATTATATAAGCTTATTATATAAGCTTATTATATAAACTTTTACTTTTTGACAAAAAAATAATGAGCTTTGAAAAGTTCTTCAGTGCCACGTTTTAATTATTAGAAATTATTTTGGAATTTAATGCTTAGTAAAGACTATATATATGGCTATTCATCCTTTTGCAAAGAATTAAATAAAAAGGCTGAGGCTATGGCTCAGTGGTAGAACACTTGCACTTGCTTAGCAGGCATAAGGCCCTCATTCAATCACCAGCACCAAAAAAAAAAAAAAAGTATTGTTTTGGACTTTTTTTTTTAAATGAATGACTTTTTACAATTATCATTTTACTTTTATTTGTTCTATTTTCTGTTTTCCACTCTTACCTCACTTTCCATGCCTTAGACTGGCTTTTCTTCGGTTTTCCTTCATCACACAGTTATTTATTGAGCATTTCTCATGTGCCAAGCACTGTGCAGGGTGCTCTATGTGCAGTATTGAAGAGAACAGACAGGATCTGCTGCCCTTATCAAAATCACATTCCATAGCAGAAACTAGGGGATTGGAATGGCTCAGTTCACTTTACAACAAAGGAATAAGGATAAGGAAAAGCATTTGGAATTTATACTAATCATAATGACCATATTTCATATTGGGTATTTTATAGTGTGGAGAGCTGTCCGTGGACTGTGTGTGGACCACCGTGCATTATAGCCATTTGAATAGGAGAATCTGGTGTCTGGGAATGACCAGTTGACCTTTCTTCTAGTTGACTGCCCTGGCATTCTGAGCCCTATCCATGCTCTGCCAAAAGTCCCACACAGCGCCGGAGATGGAGTGACTAGCTGTAGCCACACAACCCCTCTAAGATGGGTGTGACCTGCCAAGATGCCAATCAACCTGCTGACTACAAGACATCACGAAGCAAGACTCCACCTTTGAAACCTTATCCTGGCCTTTGATATACCCCCTTAAATAAGCCATGGGAGCCGTTTTTCTCTTGTCTAGCCCAGCTTCTGCGTGAACTGGATCTATCAGGGGCTCTTACTTTTGAAACTATAATTCTGCCTTTGTCTTTTGTTCTTCACTATTCTAGACACTAATTTCTTAGGTGGCTTACATCCTCCTTGTAGGAAGAAGAACCCCTCAAGGAGATGCTGGCTGTAAGTGTACTTTACCCTTTTCTGACCTTTGGTTTTTATTCTAAATAACAGGGGAAAATGTAGGTTCATTTTTTAATTTATAAAATAAATAGATAGGGTGGGATATAGCTAAGTGGTAGTGTGCTTACCTAGCATGTGTAAGGCCCTGCAGGGTTCGACCCCTAGCACTAAAAAAAAAATGTAAAGCTGATTTACAACTAAATCTTAAGATACATTATCTCAGATACAGTTTATTTCATCTTTAAATCTTTTCATTTATTTCTTTCAAAATGCATTATTTTTCAAAATATATGCTGTTGGGAATACTTAATCATTTAATTACTAAATAACCAAACTATCAATATGCTATGTACAGCAAATTTTTACTGAGTCCCAGTAGTTCTTATAGAGCTTGTTATTTCAGATTTATGTACCATCATGAAATGCAAGTTCATACTAGCAATCTCAAATAGCATATTGTACTGTGATGTAAACAAAATTTCTAGAATACCCTTTACATTGAGCTTTTTATGATATACAGTTGTGTTGTTTAATGACGGATCTAAAGAAATGCATCTTTAGGTGATTTCAGAATTGTGGAAACATCAGCATACTTAAACTAAGATGGCTACAAGATTACTAGGTAATCCCCACTAATCTCGTGGGACCACTGTCATCTATGCAGTCCATCCTTTTTGTAGACTTTGTTATGTGATACATGATTATATAACTAATTTATCATAGCATGATGAACTTTATTTCCTTTTTTTGTTGTTTTTGCAGTACTGATGTTTGAACTCAGGGCCTTGTACATGTTAGGCAAGTGGTCTATCACTGAAATACATCTCTTGCCATTTTTAAATTTTATTTTGAGATAGGGTCTCAGTAGCCCAGGCTGGCCTCAAACTGGCAATCTTCCTGCCTTAGCCTCCTAAGTATTTGGAATTTTGACCTTACCACTACACCCAATTTTGTTTTCTTTTAAATGGTAAACCTATATTAAGTAATTGGGGAAAGTCTGCTTATATAGTGGCATAAATTAGGTCAAGGTATTTTATTTCAAGTTATATCCAATTAGTTTTTATATAGTTATGTTTCCTTTGAGCCTAATGCTGATTTGCTTTGCAAAAATGGTGGACAGCGATTCCTTTGAGGTAGTTAATGAAAACTATAGACTTTTTTCTTGCTAAAAAATTTACATAAACATGTATTTTCTAAGCAGTTCCACAGTTTGCAAAATTCAGATTAAAAACTCAGTTAACAAAGGTAAATTCCATTTGATATTCATGATTGTACATTTAGAAAATAATGTTTCAGAGCAATAGAACAAGTTCACATACAAACTATAGCTTAAAAATGAAAATTAACGATATAAATACACAAAAGGCATGTTTTGCCAAAATGTCAACATTTTGTTTAAAGACCAAATAATGAATTGAGTTTATATTTTTAAATCTTTGAGTGTATATAAAATTTAGTTTAAATCTGTCTCTCTTTGCAGAATAGACAAGTGGAACACATCCAGAAATTTGTTTAAATACATGAACGGTGCTGGTAATCATAATATCTAACATGATAATATTACCATAGGTTTGGTACTGTGCTGAATACATTGTATGTATTAATTCACTTAACACTATATTGCCTCCTGGTCATTTGTTATTTTTTAAATTTGTAAAATTTTAAAAAGTAGTACATATGTGAAGATTTTTAAAAAACTTCAGAGTCTAAAATATTTGATGGCCTTTTAAAAAGCATTTAGAAAAAAATTATATAGTCTTTGCTTACAAAAATTATATAGTCTTTGCTTACAAAATTTTATAACTTGGGAATTAAGCCAGTGAGGTGAACATAGCTGACATAAATGTCGACAACACGCTATGATTTTACTGCAAATTAATAATTAAAAATAAATAATTATTTTTTTCCTTAGGTATTTCAGATTTCTTATTTTCCAATTGGAGTTTGGCAATTAGAAAGTATTAAGGGAAATCTTTTTATCTTTGAGTAGGTGTCCATAGTCAGCTGAAAGAAAATAAAAACAGATAATAGAAATGAGAAAAGGGCAGAGGAAAGAGAAACTTGAATGAAAAGTTGTAATATGTCCCTGTGCACAACTCAGGAATAACAGGTGGGGTCATTGCCTCTTGGTCAACTATGGTAAGAATAAAAAAGCCAGGGTCAAATTTAACTATTATTTCTGAACATAACCAACCCCTAATTTTAAGACATTGTGATTTTTAGAATTTGTTTGCTTTTTGCCATATGATGTTGCTTAATTAATAGTTGTTGGGTACTTGGAAGACTTCGGAGGAAGTAATCATCTTTGTACATATTATTAAATTGTTTATAATAGACATTAAATTCTTTGGGATGCTCAGATACCAAGCTCTGTGAAGCGTAGCTCTTATGTGAATCATGTTCTTTGAAATACTTGGAATTTGAAGAACAGGATATATAGTTTATATTATAACTAATTTTTGGACAACATATGACAGGGTAGGTTTTTTCCTATTTGTGAACTCTGAGTCCATTTAAAGTTGAAAGCAAATGACAAAAGCTTCTTTTGTTCATGGCCCATATTCCAGTATGTTTTTCTGAAATTGCCAATATTGTCTGACCAGTTCCTTCATTTTTTATTGATTATAATATATTATTGGTATTATTTCTGTATAAAAGGCTATATGAAAAAGAGTGGTATAATTTTAATTTTGTATTAAGGAAAAGGACAATTACAAAGCTAAAATATACCTTCATTTTTATTTGTATATGATTTGATACAAATTGAGGGAGATGAAGAATATTTTAGATCAAGAACAGATGTTAAGTAAAAGCTTATGACTTTGGGTAGATTTGAAACATGATTAAATGAGCACAGTAAATAAAAGCCCCTGGTCAACTGAATCCTAATGGGGAAATAAGAGTACTATTTAATGATAGATCTTCAGTTTCAAAAACAAATCTTTCCTGGAAGTGGTACTCTTTCAGGTCAAGACAAACAGAACAAAATAATGAGAATACATGGTCTTTACTATAAAAGTACGAACCAGAAAAGCTGATCTGCCTCAAAAAACCATTACTGTTATCATGCAAAATTTATGACACATTCCTTCAAAAGTTTAACACACAGGTTTCTCTTTTAATACTGGGAAAAAATAGCAATGGTAGGTGTAGTAAGAGGCAAAGTTTTAAAACATTTGAAAACAATTACAGGCAAATTCATTCAGTTATTCTAATTACAGGCAAATCTTGTACAGTCTTTTTCCCTTCTTCTGCTTTCCCCTCCTCACTAGTAATTTTATTAAAGAAGACAAATGTGCCACCAGCCTACCTATTCAGTAATATACTGCTAATTCCTAGCAGGGTTTTGGTTTTTTTTGCTGTGGGAAGGTACTGGGCATTGAACTCAGGGGCACTCAACCACTGAGCCACATCCCCAACCCTATTTTGTATTTTTATTTAGAGACAGGATCTCACTGAGTTGCTTAGCACCTCACATTGCTGAGGTGGGGTTTGAACTCTCCATCTTCCTGCCTCAGCCTTCTGAGCCACTGGCATTACAGGTGTATGCTACCATGCCTGGCTAATTCCTAGTAGTTTTTTTTAAATATAGGTACATTAATTCATCTTATAAACAAGCATCAAGGACAGTTTTTTTTTTTTTAGTTGAGACATAGTTTCACTACATTGCCCAGGCTAGCTTAGAACTCTTAGACTCAAGTAATCCTCTTGCTCAGCCTCTTGAGTAGCTTGAGACTGTAACACAGCTACCTAACAGTTTTCAATGATGTTGTTCTTTGAATTGCTGTACTGGCAATCAAGCCCAGTGGCACATGCTAGTAGTCAAGCATTCTGCCGCTGAATTATATTTCCAGCCCTACCAGTTTTTAAGTGATATCTCACTTTAAATTACTCAGAACTTTTTTACCTTACTTTATTAATTTTCTGGGGATGCCATAATAAAATACTACCACAAACAGAGGGTCTCAGACAACACAAATGTATTGTTTCACAGCTCAGGCTAGGAGTCTGAAATGAAGATGCTGGCAAGGCTGGGTGCTTCTAAGGCCTATGAGAGAAGCTGTTGAATGCCTCCAGCCTAGTGGCTAATGGTATGTTGACATTCCTTAGTATCACCCCAATCTCTGCCTCACCACATGATAGTCTCCCTGTGATGGTTGTATCCAAATTTCCCCTTTTTAAAATGACATTAATCCTGGATTAGGGTCTGCCCTAATAACCTCATTTTAATTTGATCACCTCAAGAGCCTATCTTCAACTCAGGTTGCATTCTCAGGTATAGGGAGTCATTCCCACTGCTATCTGCTATTGCCAGATCTGGAGTCCAGAACCTGCATCCAGAGGTATTTTCACTACTGAATGCTTTCTTCTTCATTGTTACAATTCTCAATCTGGTTTTGGGATTGGATTGCTTCTGGCCTTAGACAACCTTATTAATGCTCTGAAGCAGTATGGCAAATGTGAAGGAGGTAGCTGTGGACAGATAATGGCCTTTTCTTTTTCTATGAATAACAATCCCACTTTTACTAGAGCAACTCAAAATGGAACATGCTAATGGGAAACAGTTCTTGTTATGTGTCAGACTCTTGTAAACTTCTGTGTATTCTCTATGAATATTAGTCCTTATGATTTTCTGAGGTAGCTGTACTATTACTACAAATGAGACCCCTGAGGTGCAGTTCACTTAATTTATCCAAGGTCATAAAGGGTTAGAGTGGTATAGTGGGTGAAATCCTTTATTTTTGTGTAGACTATGATTCCTTTTCTCCTTTTTATTTGAAAATTTTCAAAGCTACAGAATTTGAAGGAATAGCTCAACAAACACCCGTATGCTTACTCTTCGATTCAACAATTGTCAACATTTGCCACATTTTCTTCATCTGTGTGTGTGTGTTTGAAAGGAGGGGAAGATCTTTTGGAAGTAGTAGACAACTAACACTTAAGCAACTTTTTTCTTCTGAAAATAAGATCAATGTTATATAGGACTCCTTTAGTTTAAATTTAGATACTCACCAAAATAGGACTTCACATTTAGGAGAATCCAACAGAAAAAGAAATGGAAAGTTGAAATTTTGTGGGATAGTAAATTTATTTTAAATATCTAATAACTAGCTAGAGACATGATACTTTGAGTCTTTTAATTTCTTTTTAACTTTTCTCAAAATTTTTATTGGTGCATTTTGTACATAATGGTATTTGTTACATATTTGTACGTGCACACAATAACTTTAGAGTCTTAATTTTCAAGACAACTGTATGATGTAGGTTAATATCTTCATTTTTACGGAAAACCTCAGGTAACTAAAGAGGTAACTTGCTCAGGATCACTCAACCCACGTATACCAGGGCCCAATACAAACCTTGGCTGTATGGTTCTAGAGTTTGAGCTCTTTTCCACTTTGTACCTAGATAAATACTTTGTTGCGTGGGTGGAGGGGTTCCGGATTTAATAATTTTTGCTTAACCTTCTACGGGCAAATCACATTTAATAGGAAATACTGGCTTACGTACTCAAAACGATTTTCAATATTTGGTGTAGCACGCGAGCGCTTGGTTTGAACTCATAACCCAAATCCAGAGGAGACGTCAAGTGCCTGAGGACTCAAGCGAGGCGGGGCAAGTGGCCTGCGGCCGGCGGCATGATGCATTCTGGGAGGTGTAGTCCCAGGCGTCCAGGGCAAGCCTGCGCGGCTCCGGGAGAACCTGCCCGCGTTCCCAGAAGGCTTCGGGGCGGTTTCTTCGCTGGGAGCGCACTTCCGGGGACGCGGAGAGGGAGACGTTCCAAGAGGCGGCTCGGTGTGGGCGAGTGAATGCCCTGGCTGTGAGGAACAGGTAGGTGTGGTCAAGAATGTTCCAATTTAAGAGTCTTTTGCATAAGTAGTTGGGGGCTTTATGTAAAACAACTAAGTCGAAGGGAATCCGGGACATTGGAAAACGTTGGACACAATTGTGGACGTGAAAATCGAGTGAGATTTGATACAGCTTTAAAATATTATTTTGTACGGAGGAGTACGGAAATACAGCTGCTGGAGAAGCTGAGGGCTTGGAGCTGGACTGGCTGGGGTGTGCGGTTTGGAGCTGCAAGTTGCTATTTTTGAGTAATCAGCTGATGCTGGTTGTGTAATGATGACCTGCTCGCGGTTCAAACCCACTCAGTGTTGCAGGGATGGGCTTGCTCTGAGAACGTCCACAGTCACTGTTGCGGTCTCCTTCCATTGGCTCTAACTAGGAGGACTACTCACCCCCCACCGCGCTTTTCCCTTTCTGCCAGCTCTGGGCTTCCTAATGACACAATTCAAAGGGAGGGCAAAGGAGGGGGCTTGCCCAGAGAGCTTGATTTACGTGTCTCCAAAGCCCAGGTTCTGTGTTGGGTCATTGGAAGGGACCAATCATCACGTTAGAGAGCGACCAGACGTGGTGTGCTCGCTTAAAGTGATTGTTCAGGGATCCAGTTGTGTATTATTTATTATAAAACGATTTAATCTGACTTTGGAGTAAGCAGTTATGCTTGTTAACAACTTGGACGCATGGATGGGAGAAAGGGAAACTTGATTGAAATCTCTGCCTTAAGGCTCGTGACAAATGCCTTAATCCAGGAAATTTCATGTTTATAAATTTTCATTCTTATCCTACCTGTATTCGAAGAAGACGTTGCTGATTGTTAAAGCAGAGATGTAGGAAACATCCTAAAATGGCAGATTGAACCACAGTGGAACTATTTTTAAAAAGGAAAAAAGGCATTCTAGTTGCGAATTGCAAATTTTAGGATACACAATGCGGATCAGCTTTGCCTAGTTTTGTTGTCCTATCTTTTAAAATGTATTTTAAAACAGTGTATTTCTTTTGCTTCCATTACAACTATATTGTGTTTCCTCATCCTCTTTTAACTGTAGTCATGAAAAGGATCTAAAAATTTCACCAAATATTGATATTTCCATGGCACTAAAGTGATTTTTATTCTCCTCAAATCACAAAATTAAGAGTTATTTCTTTATCAAGCATAACAATTTATGGATTTAAGAATAGACTGACCTTTTTTTTGTTTTTTTTTAACCAGTGCTGAAGATTAAGCCATGCACATTTACTAGGCAGGCATTCTACCATGAGCTTCATCCCCAACCCTAAACTGCCTTTTTGGTATAACACTTGATTCATTTTGAGTGATTGCTAATTGTTTTTTCTAATTCCATATGAATTGAGATCGAGTTTTTTGAGAAATACTGTATTTACTTGGGGGCATTTTTCCTATTTCCTAGGCCCAAATCATCTCTACTGTGTGTTCAGATGTACACGGGTTTCTTTTAAGTTGACTAAAGCTGTTTTAGAACTTCAGGTACCTCAAAGAGTAAGTACATCCTTTGATTATATCTTATTTCCCTTCCTCCTGCTACCTCAGTTAATAATGATGCTTTTTTTTCCCTCTTCTTCAACCAAAGGCATGGGACAGCCTTGTGAGTGCACTGATTGGTGACTTACCATTTCTAAGAAAACTCAAATTGGGGCTGGGATTGTGGCTCAGCAGTAGAGCGCTTGCCTCGCATGTGTGAGGCCCTGGGTTCGATCCTTAGCACCACATACAGAGCAATAAAATAAAGACATTGTGTCCATCTACAACTAAGAAAAAATTTAAAAAAAAAAGAAAATTCAAATTACAGGTAGAAAGGACTGCCAATATTGCCATAAAGAATTAATTTAGCTGCAGTAAGACATGTGTCTTTTATAGCTGTTCCTTGGAATTGTCCTTGAAAAAATTATAATGGGTTTGTGAACCTGAAGCTCTTAGCCACTATTTTTGCTCCAGCCTTCTTTGAACTCTATTCAAAACCACAGAAAAGATATCCTTTTGAAAATGTTTTTATTCAAAATGATATCTTTGATAATATTTGTGTACCAGATTTTATCCATCTACTCTGAAAATGACTGTGGAACAGATAGACAAAAGACATGTGAAGTGGTTGTTTTGAAACAGTGGATTTATTTGATTTGATCAGTAACTACCCTAAAGAGAATGCTTTGTCATTATGGTTATATCACTGTACTCATCTGTGGTCATCTGCTGAGAATCCAGAACAAAAGCATATTCTTTCCTGAAAAAAAGTAAATAACCTACTACTAATTATTACAGATTTAAATTTCTGACTGTATTCTGGTTTCCAAAGGGTTTTACTATTTGCCATCTCACAACTACCTTATGGGACATTTTACTGATTAGAAATTTTAAGTTCAGAGGACATAGGTAACTTGCTGTTTGTAAACAACAGGTTAGGACTGCCATTGGGATATTTGGTCTCTTAGATGACAATACCAACCTACCTCCCAGATGGAAACAGTAAGCCCACACATCTGTATACAGGGCCCAATTCAAAACTGTCACCCACAACATGAGGGCTCATCAGATTTGCTAAAACAAGGGCACAGTCTAGAAACACCTTGGAAGCTTCAGAGCACCAGATGGAATGAGTTTTCCCAGTGAAATGAATGGAACTGCTAGTAAGGTATATTTGTAACTTTTTCAGCATCCAGGCTTTGGAACCTCTTGTTTGCTCCCTCATCCGTTCAATAAATAAGAGAGTGCCTTCTATGTGCTAATGTTGAATCTAATAAAACAGAGGTATTTCTGTCCTGAAATTCATGATCTAGTGGGAAAGAAGAATACCCAAATAAGGAATTATAAGCATGATCAATGCTATCAAAGTGCGAAGGTACTTCCCCTGGGGCAGGGGAAGGTTTAGGGTAAGGCTTCTTGAAAACAAGAAAGATAAGTGAGTGTTAGCTAAGCAAAGAATATGGTAGAATTAAGAAAGTTCTAGGAAGAGTAGCATGTGAGAAAGTCTTTAGCCAAATTAGAGAGTGAAGAATTTGGGAAGTTAAAAGTAATATGGCTATACAGACTAGAGTATAGGTGGGAGAGTGGTGCATAAGGAAGCTTGAGAATTCAGGTGACAACTGCATAGTTTAAAATGTGGGGAGGATTTAAAATTTTAGAGACTATTCTGCTGGAAATGGGAAGCTACTGAATGGGAAGAAATGGAATGACATGATCAGTTTTATATTTGAAAACAATTACATACTTAATTCTGTTAATACATAAACCAGTGGAGATCTTTTTACTCTCAAGTATGAAAACATCCTAATCTGGAAGTCAATATTATCTTCCAGTTTTCAAATAGTAAACATATTCCTTCCGCAACTATTCTATTAGGTGTTATCTCTCTAGTGGGATATATAACTTATCAGATCATATGTATGTATCTAATCATAGAGCATAAAAAAAAAAGCTATCAAAGGAAATTATAAGGAGCCAGACATTAATGCCAGCACCAGGGTTGAAATTTAGCTTAGGAATTGAGGTTAATAGTATTCTTCTGGAAAAAATGCCATGGTTTGTCTTTGTTGACTCTGTATAAATAAAACTTTCAGTCAGTTCCAAACTCTGAGTTAAGAATGCTTCATCAACAGCAGGTTCAGAGGAATGATGTAATACTTATATTGATTGGTTGCAAGATCTAGTTAAACACATTTTAATACTAAAATAAGTATTGGTCTATCTCTGTTCCTTAATGTTGTTTGAGAGTCTGTAGGCTAGGAATTATAGGAATGAATTTATAATAATAGTTATTCATCCCTGATCTTGTTTCTCATTACCTTCGGATTGCAGTTTATAGAAAAATCTCAATTATATTCCCTGCCTCTGGAAGGAAGAAGGAGTTGTGATTGGGTTAGAACTTTAAGTGGGTTATCTTGAACCTTTGAAAGAAACAGGGAACTTTTTTCTTGTGTCACCACAACTTTGATCAAATCTTTATTCTCCTTCATTGCTCAATCTTTCTCTAACCCTGGATGGTAAATTTTTATGAACATATATCTTATTACTTCACTTAGTATCTAACAATAATCACTTAATGTGTAGTATTCTTACAATTGATTCACATCAACATTTGACTATGCATTAAACAACATATTCTTTTTGACTGTTAATACATTCCAGCTCTTGGTGGTCTCAGTGTTCTTCCAGAACCTAAAAGAGTTTTGCATATGCAAAATACTCAGCACAACATAAATACTCATTGAATGAATGATTGCTTACTCATAGCTATTTCCTTGTTTAGTTGTACATTAACCAAGGCCCATCTTTGTGAGTTACTATCTATGGTCTTGATACAGGGATCCCTACTCATTTATTCAAATATTCCCAGAAATACATGCCAGGAGGCATTGTACAAACTGCTCACAATATATGGGGGATACAGATGAATGAACAAAACCAACAGGAGGCTGAATTCTGGAATGTGGCATTATTATTACCCTTTCCCAGTGTAAACATTCTTAAGTCTCCACCAGTGTTTCCATGGCTGGAAAGGTGTTTGGTTGCTAAAAATTAAACAAGACAGTTTTCTTCCAATTTGCATGAAGAAAAAATTAAGAACTATTTCCCATAAAACTTTCTTAAACAGTTGCAACTTCTGATAATACTGACGGGTAACATAATAAGTAGCAAACTAATATCCATAAAAGAACTTAAAACTATGTTTAATTTGAGGGCCTTTAATTTGATATCATTTGTGCTTAAACTCTGCTTTTATTTGTATACTTGTATATACATATATATATAATTTGAACATACATATGTACATATAGGCATATTTTTAGTAAAATTATTACTAATTCATAGGTTGGATTCAATATGTAGCTAATATTTTCTATAGAACATTGTATCCTCCCACTGGAACATGACAATCATATTCTAATCCAGTTTGTTAGCAATTTGGTCATGGATGTCTTTCTGACCCTGACCTCCTGGGAATGCTATTCCACCATCTCAGTAGTTCATATTTGATTCTGCAAAAGACAGTAGAGTTTGTAAACACCCATACTGTATCCAGAAATAAAAATTATTCTCAACCTTTGCCCCTTCATTGTGCTCTCATCTAGAAAAGTAATTGTGCTACCTTATTAAAGTAGCCTGAACAAAACCCTGGCTTGTAGTTTATCATATGCAGAAAACATAGACTTAATTTGGGATGAGAGAAAGGCCAAGGTACAGTTTTTCTTAGAATAGCACTGATAGAGACTGGTTGTCATTACTTCAAAAATCTTTGCATTCATTTTGTGTGAACAGTAATAGTACAATATTAGTAGCACCAAGTGCTATAGAGTTCTCTGAAAGCACTTGGGTCCTATTGAATAGGCCAGGAAGTAGTTGAGCAGGATAATTTAGAGACTCTGTTCTCATCTTTTCATTTGACTAACTCATTGGAAATGGGTCCTTTTATTTTTAATAATTCCCCAGTGTACTCAGTACATAGAAATGAGATGAGCTTGCTTTTTCTTAACATTCATTCAACAAATGTTCTTTGAACTTCTTCAGAGTGCAAGCACTGAGCTGATCTCCAATGTTAAGAAATAAACATTCACGTAACACAGTGCTCCAATGTTTTAAGTACCTGACATTATATTATCCCTTTGAACAACGCATGAGGTAGGCACTATTATTTTTCTCCAATTTACAGATGAGGGATATGAGGCATGGGAAAGTTCTGTAGCTGGCCCAAGGTCAATTGGCTAGTAAGTGGGAGGAGATGAGGATGAGAACCAAGCATTCTGGGTTCAGAGGCAGCTCCCACCCACTTTGCTATCCTGTAGTGCTTCTTTCCTCATGAGCCGCTTTCATCTTTGCCTTATGCTAGTCTCATTTTACACTAGCATAAGCATTTGAAGTTGAATTTGTGGTGTCTGCAGGTAATTGATAAGCTGATGAATGTTCTAACCCTTATTATATATTTGAGTGCCAGATACCTAAAAATGGGTGATACTTGTTTGTTGATACTTGTTTATTGTTGACAACCAAGAAAATTTTAGTTGTAATGTTAAGATAATTTGACGTTATTTTGGTTGTTCCTCTGAGCAACTGTGAAGAAAAATACTAATGACTAAAGATTTTATAGTATATAGTCAGTGGAAACCAAGCATATGGATGTGTACCTGAGCTCTAGAGGTCGCACACATATCACACACGTTTATACATTTATACTATATACAGAGAACAACAAAGGAATTTCCCCTTTCACATCAACATTTTCTCATTAAATATGGTGCTAATTGGTACCACTTTTCCTTCTGTAATCTGCTTTTTATCCCCTCATGCTTTGTCTTCTTGTGTGTCACCCCGTAGTTTGATTGAAAGTACTGCACAAGCCTGCCTACCATGGGCTGTCGGGATGTCCACGCAGCCACAGTCCTCTCCTTTCTATGTGGGATCGCCTCAGTAGCGGGCCTCTTTGCAGGAACTCTGCTTCCCAACTGGAGAAAATTACGTCTGATTACATTCAACAGAAATGAGAAGAACCTGACTGTTTACACAGGCCTGTGGGTGAAATGTGCCCGGTACGACGGAAGCAGTGACTGCCTGATGTACGACCCTACTTGGTACTCATCAGTTGACCAACTGGACCTGCGTGTCCTCCAGTTTGCCCTGCCTCTTAGCATCCTGATCGCAATGGGTGCCTTGCTGCTCTGCCTGATTGGAATGTGTAACACAGCCTTTAGGTCCTCTGTGCCTAACATCAAACTGGCCAAGTGTCTGGTCAATAGTGCAGGCTGCCACCTGGTGGCTGGGCTGCTGTTTTTTATGGCAGGTAATGTGAGCCTCTCTCCATCCATTTGGGTCATCTTTTATAACGTCCATCTGAACAAGAAGTTTGAGCCAGTCTTTACATTTGACTATGCAGTGTATGTCACTATCGCTAGTGCTGGAGGTCTTTTTATGACTTCACTTATACTGTTTATTTGGTATTGTGCTTGCAAATCTTTGCCTTCTCCTTTCTGGCAGCCATTGTACTCCCATCCTCCCAGTATGCACACTTACTCGCAGCCCTATTCAGCACGATCTCGCCTGTCTGCGATTGAGATTGACATTCCAGTGGTTTCACATACTACCTAATGGGGAGATAGTTAATTGTTTAAAAAAACAAACAAACTTGTTGTAGCCTCACATTCTCCCTGTGTAAAGAGCTATATACATTTTCCTGTGTTCCTAACCAGTCAATGAAGCCAAATTTGTATGTCCTGCTAGAATGAAGTGCTGCTAGTTTTTATGAGGAGTAAATTACATTATTTTAAATGTGACATTCCTTTTATCTTGCTTCTTATCCTGGAAGGTTTTTAATCTACTTGTTGATATCTGACCAATTATTTAAGTGGAAAGGACTTATGTCACAACTGAGGTGATTTAGAACAACATGGTAAAGAGTGATGACTAAGAGAAGCTGTTTTATAAAATCTTTATGAGTATTTCAGATTGTATATTGTCCTTTTTCTATAATACCTTAAACTGGAAAAAGAAAGGCAATTTCACATATAAGAAATTTCCTTCAAATAAGGGTAATATTTTAACAATAGTCAATAATTTGCCAGTTTAAGGCTTTAACTTTTCTTTGAGGGCTAATTGTATTGAATAGTCTTCACTGTATTAAAGATTATTTTCTTTTGTGAATTCCTTATCTTCTACCTCATACCAATGTTTGAAAGCAAAATGGATTTTAAGTGATTTCATAGTAAAACTAACATTTTAAATACCTGTTAGTTACAGATAACATTTAACATTTTTAAAATTAATGATTCCATAAATTGCTGAAGTTAAAATATGACATGTGACAGGTTGGTGCTTCCTCTGAGGCAAAAAAAAAAAAAAAACAAAAAACTTTTTTTCTGCATATTATCCATCAAGCAGTACTTGTAACCACATATAATCAATCTCTAAAGGGAAGAGAAATTAAAAGGTTGTTCAAACCTAATGGTTTGTTCTCTTTTAGACAGAAATGGTAGGGGGTGTGAGTCTGATCTTCAGCACATTAGAGATTCACTCTGCTGATTGCTGTTTGAGTATTGGGGTGAAGTAAGGAATGGCTTTGCTGTGAACACATTCACCCTTGATTCATTTCCTGCCCTCATCATTGGTTATTTCCTTGAGTGTATATCTCTGCCAGACACTTTAGTAGGTGCCTTACAAGAAAGATATTTGAAAATAGGAGATTGGTCCCACCCATGAAGAAATTTTAATCTAATAGAAAAGATCAAACTGTTACCTGACAATTTGGGAACAGTCTGACTTCATTAGTTAGTGGCCTTAACTTCTCAGTCATATTGATCCAGGAATATATATATTTCAGCCAGACATGAGACTTCCTGACAGACAAATTGTACACTACCAGCAAATCCTGGACTTTGGAAATTTGCTTTATTTCAATTCATTGAATAGTTAGGGCACCTACCTTAGCCTTCAGGCTGTCATAACACTATATCAGATTCTTGAGAATGGGCAAAAGTTGTAGAGAAATTTAAGTTGTACCCTTTCCATCTCGGAAAGTATGATGATGTGTTAAGGAGGGACACGTTTTAAAAATCTCCTCTGATGAAGTATCAATTAGATGAAACCATGTTAGTCTAAGATAACATTTAGAAATTCAGGGATATTGGGTCTTTACCCCATGAACTTGAGCTGCTTATTTAATTAGTGTGATTTACCACAGATTAACATTATGTTTGCAAGGATTTTATTAACTATTAAATATTTTACAAACAGCTAGTTATATGGTAAATAGATTATTATGCCTCTTTTACAAATCTGAGAGTATGATTCTGATATAATTTCTATAGATATATGTAGAGAGAGACAGAGAACTTTTTTTTTCTAATTCCAGCACTACTTTATGTACATAGAAATAAATCCATTTGTGTAATTTTTAAATGTCATCAGTAGAAAGCATGCAAGGCTATGGTTTTTAAATTGTGGCTTCTGATTTCTCTCCATTCTCATTCTTTTCATTCTTAGATGTAGCTGATCTTGATCATTCCAAGACAATGGCAGGTAGAATTTTGAGATTAATATTAATTTTCCCTCTTTGCTAATTAATTTCAGTTCTTCATCTCACTAAATTTTGGTTCATAATGATCAAGAATTCCACCACCCCTTAGTCTTTGTATAAACAATGTTAAAGAAAAGTAGACTAGATAGTTTTTAGTTCCTGGAATTATAACTATAAACACTGAGAATCCTTTGGCTTCATAATCTGTTGTCACAGTAAGTATTTTATTATGGATTCACTTGGCAAAAGAAACAGCTATTTCCTTATTGTCTTTTTAATGTTTCAGATTTGCTATTTTTTAAAGCTGTCAATGGAGAGCAAGTATTTATAGTTCGTTTTAGTCACTCTTGAGCACTCATCAAGCTGTCATTGTGATGGGGGAATAATTTGTTGTTGTTAAAGGCCTTTTACAGACACCAACTTGGATAATAACCTTAAATGTTAGGTGTGGTGCACCAGATTTGATTTATCTAGCCATGGAAGAAAAACAAAAGAAGAACGTGAGTTTACTTGTATATATATGCTATAATGGATAGTATGTTTGCTGTAAACTGCAAGGTAAAACCTCAATAAAAGTGTACTGTACTTCTTGTTGTTTATTAAAGATGTATTTTTACAAGTTTCTGCTTCTCTTCTTTTCTTGGTGCTTTAAGGTGAAATATTTTGAGAAATATTTCTTAAGTATATGTAAATTCAAAAAAACAGTTTCATTTAAAGCTTTAGAGAATAGAAAATAGAAAGGCATTGAAAAACATGGAATTATTCTTCCAGAAGTATCAAGGCCCTTTATCCAAGGGAACCATCTTGGATGCAGTTTTTCCCAACTCCTACAAAGACTTTAGATGACTAAAGCCCTGGCCAACATCTTAATTCAACCTAATTGAGAGACCCAATCTTGAAGAATAGATGTTTCTGTGTTATTATGTATTTTGAGTTTTCCTTGTTCCGTATCAGAAAAGATCTATCAAAGTCCTGAATATTTTTTGCCAAAATTCAGTGAAACTAATCTGAAGTAGAAGAAGGAAGATCAGAGCTGAGACTGGAAGCAGAGTTCTAATTTTGGTTAGGTATGAGTGGCTACTCATGTTACCCAAGTAATAAACTGAACACTGATCAGACATTGAGTTCAGAAGTTAATTTGGAGTCAGTCTGATTTATACCATGGTTATGTTGTCTTACGGTTATCAAGAACAAACCATTCCTATTTTTAAAATTCATCATTTGTTTTTATCTAATTAGCTAGATGCATCTGGGGCCTGGTTGCATCCCTTTAGGAAGAGAGTATAGTGGATAGTTTCCCAGGTGGAAGAGGAAATAGCTCATGCTAAGACTCATTAACAGTTGAGTTGACAGGCTTCCCTCTGATAAGACAAAGAGCAAGATAAAAGCCTGCAGTGTTGGTTGTGAGATAAGGGTCGGAGAAGGAAACCAAATTGCACTTGACTGTACATTTTAGTATAATGAATTTAATCTGATTGTTTTCCTAACACTTGGTCAAATCTGATTGCTTTAGACTCCCAGAGGGGATACTGAACTTCTCAGATGGGAAATAAAAGAGATTCATGGAAGAAAGTCTGACCCAAGTGAAGAAATATTTTCCCCTAGACTTTATGTGCTTCTCTTCCCCCTAAGTCTGTATGGTTAGGCACTAAGGTTGAAAAAACTAAATCCTAAAGTGGAGTAAGGAAAGACATTTTCCAGCAGGTAGAACCACAGTGCCAGTGATCTTTTTCTTTTTTTTTTTTGGCACCGGGAATTGAACTCAGGGGTACTCAACCACTGAGCCACATCCCCAGCCCTATTTTGTGTTTTGTGTAGAGACAGGGTCTCACTGAGTTGCTTAGCACCTCGCCATTGCTGAGGGTGGCTTTGAACTCGCGATTCTCTTGTCTCATCCTCCCAAAGTGCTGGGATTACAAGCATGAGCCACCGCGCCTGGCTAGTGCCAGTGATCTTTAAACTAGATTTGACAGAGAATAGAACAAATTAAGGAAGTCCTAATACTTTGTAGTAAAAGAGGATTATCTGTATCTCATCTCTAGTCAAGTGAAATTCTGTACACTTAAAAGTGATACAGATATGGGCTAGAGAATTAGCTCAGTTGGTAGAGTGCTTGCCTTGTATGCACAAGGCCCTGGGTTCAATCCTCAACACCACACAAAAAAATTTTTTTAAAATATTAAAATATTAAAAATATTAAAATTTAAAAAAGAATGAACACAGATTCACTTTATTCAGTCTATGCGTTAAGGAAATGAACCAAAATTCAATTTTGATAAGATTTAATCAAAGATGTTTCAAAGAAAAATGGTGAAGAAGAAAGTTGTCATCCTTATTTTTAACCTAAAATCTCATCATTGTCACTTATCAAGAAACTGGCAGCTTGTCTATGTTCATGTATTTGTTGCTGAGGCATCCACAGATGCCTCAGAAATCTTTGTTAGAAGCAAAGGCACTCAGGCTGCCAAGAGAAAGTAGCAGTCCTTCCACATTGGCATAGACATGAATCATAGCAAGAACAAATAGAAGTATCTCCTACAGAGTCTCCCAGATACCACTGCATCTGCCATTTGGAACATGGTGGCAGGGCAGGCTTCATGAGCATGATACTTGTGCAGCGATAGAGAATCCTACACTCAGAAGGGCTCTGCCCTTGGTTTAATATTCTGTGGTTGCTGTCTTAAGATTCTCAATTTTTGAACAAGGGGCCCTGTATTCATTTTAATTTTGCATGGGGCCCCACGGGTTATGTAGCCTGTCTTCCAGGAGGACACTCTGGGGAAGACATAGACCAGCTTTTGAGACAGGCAGTCTTGAATTCTGTCCAAACTGCTTCCCTACTTGCTATGCAATAGGAAGGTTACTTACACCTTCAACCTCAGATTTTTATCTGCAACAAGGACAGTAACATTTACCTCCTAGAGTTATTGTGAGGATTAGATGCTTGTGAAGGAATGTAAGTAAAGTACTTAATACAGAATACCCAACTATACTACAATTATATTCATAAAAGCTAATTCTGTATGTTGAACCCCAATTGATGTTAGTGCTGTTCATAAAAATAAGTATCTTTAGAAAAACAGATTTCCATCTTACATTTTATAGGGAGACTTACATTGTCATTACTATCACTTTTGCCAGGGTCTTCATGGCTTCTAACTAATGCAGCTGCAGCCATAGTAAAAACTAAGAAAATTAAGTCCTCTTAGTTGTTTGCTACTTCTTGTAGTTTTTTTTTTCATGAATCTGTACCAAAAACAAGGAAGTCAATGAGTTTCCCTGATGCTTCAAGGAGATATGAGGGTGACTAGAATGTGAAATTATATATTTATGTGAAGGCATAATATATATATATATATGTCCTTTATATTAGTGTAGGACAAAGGATTTTCCCACTGTTCCTATTATCAAAGCAGCAGGTCCCTTTTCTTTTTAAACCAATCCCAAAATAGTTGCAGGCAGAGAACTATACTTAGTTGTTCATTAATTTCAAATAGTGATTTTAGAGCTCTGATTTACCAAACCCAAGTTCTGAAACCCTTAATAGACTTATGTATTCCCCACAGTAGGAGAGGAGAGAGCCAAGATAGGCACTGACATTACATGGGGTTGAGATGATGTACTTCAAACCAACACATATGAGATTATATTTTATGTGGTCTTTTCATTATTCATGAGAGTTGTATTTTATAAAGTCACCACGAACACTGAATTAGCAAACACTGCACTCTACTCTAGGGTCAGGAACCTGGGAACCTCTGGTCACAAAATTTTAATAAATTGATCAGTACATAATCTAGTTTTATGCACATTTCTATTTAAAGATAGCTTATTGAATGTATATTGTTGATATACATTTCAATTATATTCAAAAGTAGTGATTATTAAGTAGTGATTCCCCTACTTCAGTGGACTTGAAGAGAAAATGAATCTGATGTTGATTAAAAGATGAACATAATTGGCTGGTTGTGGTGGCATACACCTGTAATCCCAGTGGCTCAGGAGGCTGGTGCAGGAGGATCACGAGTTCAAAGCCAGCCTCAGCAAAAGCAAGGCACTAAGCAACTCAGTGAGACCCTGTCTCTAAATAAAATACAAAATAGGGCTGGGAATATGGCTCAGTGATCGAGTGCCCCTGAGTTCAATCCCCAGAATGCCCGCACCCCCCAAAAAAGGATGAACATAATTGATTATATCTTATGTATCATTTTCAAGTAGGATATAGCAGAGAGCACAGGAAATTGGGAGAATAGAAATCTCTGTCCTTCCAGGTCTTTGCTTTACTGTGTAGGTATCTGAAACTCTTTCTCAGTTTCCACATCCGTAAGTTGAGACCAACAATCTTCATCTTACTCTGTCAGTATGGTCATGAGGGTGCAATAATTTTTTCTTTAAGGTCTCACTGTTACCTAATGTTGAGGCTGGGATTGAAGGAGATGCCGGTGTTTTACATCAGAATCTTCTTTTGCAGATTTATTTGTTCTCCCACAGAAAACAGGCCAAATTCATACTAATATTGGGATTTGGATAATGAGTCTGTTTTCATTCAAAATACCTTATGAACCCAAGGAAACCAAATACAACCATAAGCATTTTTGGTTAAATTGTCCTAAATAAGAAAAAATAATGAGTCAATAGTTATTTGACACCCCCTCCTCGGCTTCTGCTAGTATTTTAAGAGGAAAATGAGAATGAGATACAACATTGACCTTCTGACATGAAGGGGCCCAGTGAGAAGTTGGCTGTGCTATGATGGATAGGACTTGAGGTAGGTGGAGGAGACACTACAAAAAGATCCACTCTCCAGCCAGCCTTGGGCCCTTGTATTATTCTTCCATCCTGTTAAGCTGGAGATGTAGCCCTAACCTTTTAGTTTGGGGGCAGAAACTATTACACATGCACACGTGAGCTATGGTCCTGGAAGAATCATTCATGTTTCATCAGTTATTGGTCACGTCTAACCTAAGGATAAGTGCCAGAGCTGTGAGCCTTCTTTGTAGCCTGGAGGAGTAGGGAGGGACACAGGTGGGCATTGATGCAGTAGTAAGAGTATATTGATTATATAATACTTAGCTTAAAGGACAATAGAGTGGACATCCAGAGTCCAGACTAAGAGCCACATCTTCCTAGTGTGCTGTCACCGCTCCATCTGTTTTCCTAGGCATCTGTTTTGTTTTATTCCCAGGGAGCCTTGTTATTGCTTAAAATCTAATGAATCTTGAAATTTTCAATTATAGTACTTGAAGGGTCACTCCATTCAGAGGTATTTTACAATTTAGTATGCAATTCTTAAAGATAGAACATTCTTCAGATCCCCCAAATCAATTTTCAATGTTAGAGATGAGATTCTCTGATGCCCTCATTTCTCTTAGAAGCCCTTAATCACATCAGATGAACCTACCCAATTTTAGGCTAAAGCCTTGTAAAAGACATGTGAAATCTGAGTCTTCTTTATGAGAAAAACATTTTTTAATGGTAACTTAAATATCACCTTGTAAAATGCTGTTTTGCAAAGTACTATATTATTTGATCAAATATCCATGTTTCAGAGTTGTACTTGGTGGCTTGTTGTGCACTACTTATTGTGAAGTGGAGGACCATATATCTAAAGTTCTTTCCAATTTCCAAATGCAGCTGATACACCTGTTATACCTTTATTTTTATTGAACAATCGTGACATCTAGTGGTTAATCCAAGTAATTCCAAGGAATGATTTCTCATGTTTTTCTTAATTCATTTAAACATAAGAACTTGCTATTCAAATAGTAAGACATATCTTTGAATATATCACTTTACATACTTAATTATATAGAATAAAGACAAAAAGGAATTCTTTAGTGAAAGGATATGCGTATTTAGAATGATGATATTGATTTTTCATCCTCCAAAGAAGGTTGCCAATTTACCTTTCTACTGTGATTAAGAATATTTCTTTACATCAGCCCAACAATGGGACTTGATAAGCCCAAATATTATCAAATGTGTTAATTTTTGTTTTATTCTTCACCTCTTAATGAGGTGGTTCATCTTTGTTATTTTTTCTTGTTTGTTTTGGCCACTTTCATTTCTTTATCAGTGAAATGCCAACTCACATCTGTGACTCATCTTTTAAGATTTTCTAGTTCGTGAGAAGTTTTTTAATTTGCAATAAGTTTTTGCATATTGAAGAAATTAGTAATTTATATTTTTTCATTGACATCTTCAACCTTTTTTCATTTATTGTTTATACTTTGTGATTGCTTTTCATTTTGTGAAGTTTTAATTTTTTCTGTAATAAGATATATCAGTATTTCCCTTTATAGTTTTATTTAATGTCTTATTTATTTATTTATTTATGTATGTATGTATGTGTGTATTTATTTATTGGTACCAGGGATTGACCTCAGGGGTACTCAACCACTGAGCCACATCCCCAGCCTTCTTTTGTGTTTTACTTAGGTATAGGGTCTCACTGAGTTGCTTAGCGCCTCGCCATTTCTGAGGCTGGCTTTGAACTCGTGATCCTCCTGTTTCATCCTCTCAAAATGCAGGTGTGTGCCACTGTGCCTGGCTCTTAATGTCATATTTAAAATGTCCATTTCCAGCCTCAGAGGGAAAAATTTGAAAATCATGTTTACTTACATAACATATTAATTTATGTTTGGTATAGTTGAAGTTTGAAATTTTGTGGGTTTTTTTTTCATTTAATCCTTTTATCTATCTGATATTTTAGTAAAATAAGAAAATGTAGGGATCTAACTTTATTTTTTCCCTAACAATGTAAAGGAAATTGATAAATATAAGTAGAACTATTAAAAAGATTGAAGTAGGATCTATATAGACTGATGAGAAAAGATTTAAAAATACACAGAGTAGAACAATATTGATAATATATGTACAAAAATTAATTTCCTAGAAAGGGACAGGCAAGAAAGGACAACACACACACACTTGTACACATACAACTATTATGAATTATTCTAAGAAGTCCATACAGGATGTTGGCAAGATAAGCCAAGAGTTTGAGTTTTTTCTCTATACAGTTCTCCACTACTTGAACATATTACCATGAACATGTATTTTATGTTATAAAACTTTTAAAAAATCTTCAATAACACAGGACAATGCCATAGTTTGGCTCTGGAATGTCCCCCAAAATCCCATGTATTAATGGTTTAGTCCTCAGCTTTGTGCTTTGGAGAATTGGTGGAATCCTTAAGAGGTGGTGCCTAGTGGAAGGTCTTGGGTCATCAGGGATAACCCTTGAAGAGGAAAATGTAACTCTAACCTCTCTCTCTTTTTCACTTCTGGCCATGAGGTGAGGGCCTCCTGTATCACATATTTCTTCCTTGCTGCAGACCCAAAGCAATGGACCAACAACCATAAACTAAAACCTCCAAAACAAGGAGCCAAAAGAAAATTTTTCCCTTCTTGATTATCTCAGGTATTTTGTTACAGTAATGGAAAGCTGACTAATGTTGATATTTAGAATCTATAGTTAATTGGAAAAGAAAATTACAAAACAGTAAATAAAACATCCTACTTTGGAAAATAATATCTATGCAAAGAAAAAAGATTGGCTGAATATGTACCAAAAACATTAGCAATGCCTTCAGAGTAGAAGGATTTGGGTAATTTTTATTGTTTTCTTTTGTAGTAATCTCTTTTATAAATACTTTATAGTGGGTTTGCATTATTTTTGTGATCAGAAAAAGTTTTCAAAATTACATTAGGATTTGTGAATTTCTGTGCATAGATCTCTGTAAGACATTTTTAATTTTATGTAGCTTTTGTTTTTCTTTCCCAAAAGCATTGCACCACCTTTGTCTTTTTTCCCCAATCCAGTTACCTTTTTCATCCTTAAAATGTTTGTTTCATCAGGTATTGCTTATAAAATATGATATACATCATTAATACCTCTAAGAGAAAAAATTTCTGGTTCATGGAGCCAGAAGATAATTGGATATAAAAATATCTGACACAAAGATTATTTCTTTCACCAAATATCAGTCAAATTTAATCCTTGGATTTCTCCTCCATATGTTACTAATTTAATTTTTATTTTGTGTGAAATAAGCAGTGAATACTTCTGAGGTTCTTCAAATTTTTTCAAAATTGTTTATGTAAGTATACTCAGACTTGTTTCAGAAAGTATTTAGAGTAGCTAGTAAGAACACTAAAGTTTAAAAATAAATAAAACACAAAGTAAAATGTAAAATAAGTGAGTGAAGAAAGCAGAACAAGGAAAATGGGACAGAAAGAGAGAGAAAATAAAATCACAAGATGAAATCTATCCCTTAGGGGCCAGCACTGTCCTTGAAAAGCTAGGGTTCACTAGCTTTTCTAAGCAACCCTTTAACTTCCCTTTCCACAAAAAGAGATCAGAATTGGAGTGGATCAAACTATCCTGAGACGAAAGCCAGGAGGAAATTACTCCAATGCATTTTGTATATGTAAACAATAATAATGACAGCAACATCTACTAAGGCTTCCTATGAGTCAAGTGTAGTGCTAAGCTCCTTAAGCCATGATTTTATTTACTCTTCATAAGGACCCCATTTTTAGTGAGTTTGTTAGTTAGCTTTCCATCATTATAACAAATACTTGAGAATCAACTTATAAAGAGAAAAGGTTTATTTTGGCTTATAGTTTTAGAGGTTTCAGACCCTGATTTGTTGGCCCCATTGCTTTGAATCAGTGGCAGCACATCATGGCAAGCGCGTGTGGTCAAGCTAAAACGTTTGCCACATGGCTGGGAAGTGAAAAAGAAGAAGAGGAAGGCCAGGGCCCCACAATTTCCTTGGAGGGCACATCCCCAGTGATCTGAAGACCTCCTACTAGGCCCCACCTCTCAAAGGTTCCTCCACTCCTAATAGCACCAAGCTGGGGATCAAGTCTTTAACACATGGGCCTTTGTGGGGATATTTAAGATCCACACTGTAGCAGTGGTGAACAATTATTGCTACTTCTCCATGTTTTCTCTGTGGGGTTTTTGAGGAAGAGGCTGATTTCCAGTTAACTTCCTAGGAAGGAAACATTTGGGAGGACCTCCCCTGAGCTCCTCAGTTTTGCCCCCCTTACTTCTTCCTTCTCGGAATTTTGATAGAGTTTGTGAATTTAAGAAATGAAATGAAGCTGGGTGTGGTGACGCAAGCCTGTAATCCCAGCACTTAGGGAGGCTGAGACAGGAGAATCCCGAGTTCAAAGCCAGCCTCAGAAATGGCGAGGCGCTAAGCAACTCAGTGAGACCCTGTCTCTACATAAACCCCCCACCCAAAATAGGGTTGGGGGTGTGGCTTAGTGGTCAAGTGTCCCTGAGTTCAATCTCCAGTACCAAAAAAAAAAAAAAAAAAAGAAAGAAAGAAATGAGCAACTTCAGTTTCTCTAGCCTAAGACCATCTCTGCCCCTCCATTCACTACCTTTGCTCTGGAAAGCTCTGCCTCCCTACTTCTGGGAACCTGATGTTTTCCTCAATTCAGGTTTATTAGCAATAAATCTGACCCCATCCACAGTCTGTTATCTGAAAATTTTGGGGCCAGCTGAGTTTCAAAATACAGAATTTTCAGATTTTGGAGAGGTCGTATGATTCATAAACAGATTTGGGAGCAACATCCTATCAAACGTTAGGATTTCTGTAATAAAGGATATGAATATCCACACCGAGTAAAACAAATTAAGATCATATATCAATTCAGATCAAGTTCTACTGTCAAATGAATTCATATGCTATTAAATTTTGATGACAAATAAATTACAAAAACACTTTAAATTCTTAGAAATATTATATTGTAATTATAGATAAAGGATATTTGGCTATCTTTCGATCTCCAACTGTCTGACTTCTATGTCTACTTTCTCTTGTTGGTTCTTGGCTCAGAGAATGGAAGAAGGTCGGGCTGGGATTGTAGCTCAGCGGTAGAGCGCTTGCCTCGCATGCGTGAGGCCCTGGGTTCGATCCTCAGCACCACATACAAAGCAATAAAATAAAGACATTGTGTCCATCTACAACTAAAAAAGAAATATTAAAAAAAAAAAGAATGGAAGAAGGTCAAAGTGAATGCACCAAAAGGGTAAGGAAGCTTCAATTTTAGCCATCCTTAGTTTTACAGGCCCTTTCTTTGTCCCCATAACTTATTTCATACTTATAATTTTACATATCTTTTTTAAAAGAATTCTTAAAAATATAAGTTTTAGGGGCCCACAGAGAAAGGTATATCTGCCATTAGAGAAAGGTATGATTGCCTTCCCTGAAATTCTGGTGGCTAGAAGGCAGGTACTACTATCATCCCCATCTTACTTATAGACTAAGGCCCAAGAGGTTAAATACCCTGGCATCCAGTTGTAAGTGGCAAAGTCTAGTTTCAAACCTAGACAGTGTAACTTGTGAGTTTGTGCCTTTAATCACTGACTCGTTATATCTGTGGATAAAGATAATAGTTGACATTCAATTTCTAGCTAAAGTAAATCCTGGAGAATATTCTTTATCCATACAAAAATAACCTAAACAATCTTAATTTCTATCATTTTCCGTTTGTAGTATAAAGTCTTCTGGTAATTCAGGAAAAGTGCACTATAGTACCCTTTTTCCTACAGAGAATCCTGGGGATTAAATCCTATTGGTACATTACTGTTCTTCTGATACTGAGCCTGCAAGATTGGTCAGACTTTCCACGTTTTTTGTTTTTTTGTTTTTTTGTTTTTGGTAATGGGGATTGAACCCAGGGGTACTTGACCACTGAGCCACATCCCCAGCCCTATTTTGTGTTTTATGTAGAGACAGGGTCTCATTGAGTTGCTTAGTGCCTCGCTGAGGCTGGCTTTGAACTTGTGATTCTCCTGTCTCAGCCTCCCTAAGTGCTAGAATTACAAGCTTGCTTCACCGAGCCTGGCTATGAATGAAATCTTTGTTTCAAGTACATTTTTTAATTGGTTAGAGCCAGTATATGGGAACTGTAATGACTTGGAATCAAAGAACCTTTTTCAACTCATTTATTAATTTACAATAGTTTATAGTTTCATTAAATTTTCTATGTGGGCAATCACCTGAAAATAAGGACAAGCAAGCAGTTTTAGAATGAGTGTGACCTGCTACTCTGCAGAATAAAAAGCTCACAGGATATCTGATTTCTAAACTAAAATCACTCTCCAGTACCTACAAACCTATGTTCCTATGCAGTTATTCAGGACTCTCCTATTCCCCATCTTGAATGTTTTATAAGATATATTGTTCTAAAGATGCTCTTTTCTTGCTCTGTCACCAAAATATTTTATTTCCCAGAGATTTACTGATTTGACTTCAAATGGAGCACTCTAAAGCAAAGGACTGGAAACAAAGGAGTATCTTTTATTTCAAGAAAAGCATATTACCTCATTTAAGAATGATGAAATTTTTAGATAAACGGTCTTTAGACTTAGGAATCTTCTAATCAGATTTCTACATGAATACATTGAAACAAAGATTTTTCTCTTTTTGTTTGTCAACACAAACTGAAGAAAAGCTGTGAGTTCAACATCATCTGCTCCCATTGAGAAGAAAAGTAAAGAGTCACATGGAAATAAAGGTCAAAGACCTATTATTATCTTTATGGCATTTATTCTGACCTCGTATCAGTGCTAGGAAAAAAGACCAGTAATCTTAATAAAGCAAGAGTCTCCTGGGAGAGCATCGTCTGGTTTCCATGTGAACAGGAAGCCAGAGCTTTAACTGTTATGTCCTTTCTTATTATTTTGAACTGATATTGTTAAAAGACGTTTTCTTTAAACTCTGCTCTTTAGAAAACATTACCAAATATGGGGGCTGGGATTGTAGCTCAGTAGTAGAGCGCTCACCTTGCATGCATGAGGCACTGGGTTCGATCCTCAGCACCACATAAAAGTAAATAAATAAAGATATTGTGTTGATCCACAACTAAAAAAAAATTAAAAAAAAAGAAAACATGACCAAATAAATGTCAATTAGTGTTCTTTGAATGCAAACAAATAAACCAACTAACTTAAACAAAAAGTTACTGGAAATATTTTGGGGATAAGCCTCTTCAGAGAATTGTCTGTGTAGGCTCCACTATGTTCAGTCTTGTTACTCCACTAAAGATCCAGACTCCTGGAAAAGAGACTGATTTGCCTGATTGATGCCATGTGGCTCATCCTTGATATGTATATTAGTGGCTGAAGGAGGGAACCTTTGCTTTCATGTCCTTCCAAGATTACATGTGGTGAAGAGAAAATTCCCAAGGGAAATCGGGTCTTTCTTATTCAGGAGGAGGTTGCTGTACAGGAGGGCACGACATATATTCATTGCACCCCTTCTGTTGTGTTTTTAATCAAGGCTTAATACAGAGTCTTACTACAGAGTCTCCAGGCAGAGCCTCCCAACAGTAGCACTGGAGAGGCCTAGGGTCCCAGAAAGAGGTGATTCCAATGAAAGCAACTGGAGAATTTGGGGAAGGGAGCTTCCATCAAGTCCATAGCAGACACAGAGCTGCCATTATGAACCTGGTGCTCTAAAGCAGCCTATCACACGCATGAACAATGGGGATGGGGCTTTGAAACTGATGAGAGTGTCCAGTGAGCACTTAGAGGTAGGCCGACCTAGAGAGCTTCCAGGAGAGCAAAAGGAGTGCCCCCCACCCACAGGATGGACTGACTTCTCTTTCTTTCTTTTCTTTCATTTTCTTTCCCTCCCTCCCTTCCTGCTTTCCTTCTTTCCTTCCTCCCTTCCTTCCTTCCTTCCTTCCTTGCTTCCTTCCCTCTCTCCCTTCCTCCTTCCCTTTCTCCCTTCTCCCTCCCCCTTTCTTTCTATCCACCCTATTGCTAGAGCAGGTAGCTGCCTGCAGAGACTTCTTTGATGCCCATCTCCCAGTTCAACTCTCAGCTGACTACAGAACGCTGTTTTTTTCCCTAAAACATCACTCCCAGCCAGGCACAATGGCACAGGCCTGTAATCCTAGTAGCTCTGGAGGTTGAGGAAGGAGGATCACAAGTTCAAAGCCAGCCTTAGCAACTTAGTGAGGTCCTAAGCACCTTAGTGAGACCCTGTCTCAAAATTTAAAAAATAACACACAAAGGGCTGGGGATATGGCTCAGTAATTAAGCACTCCTGGGTTCAATCCCTAATACAAAAAAAAAAAAAAAAAATCACTCCCATCATCCTTGATTTGTTTCTCTGCTGCTTCTGTTGATCTTGATTGTAAAGCAGGAAATGTGCAGAGTCTAGACTCCTGTGTTCCAATCTTGGCTCTTCTACCTCCTTGCTGGGTCACCTACCTTATCTGTCCCTGTCCCAGCTGCTTTGAGTTACTGCTGCTGCAACACAGCTTTACTTTCACTTACCTTCCCTCTGTCTTAATAAGATTTATTAAGAAACCAAATGACAGAATCATACCCATTTCCTGTTAACACGCAATTTAGGGGAAGTCCTATTCCTTAAGATCTTTTCCAAAGCGCCTAACGCAAGACCAAATTCTATGACAAATCCTTTCAAGCATCCTTTACTGAGTCATTCACCTTTGCCCATGCTGTAAATTTTCTCTCTGTAATGAGAAACTTCACTTGTTTAACCATAGGTGTTGTTCCTGGTGATCTTTAAGTGGAGGATACTAACACAATTATGGGCATTAAAATTCAAGTGACGTGGTTTGGCATCCTCTCTCCCCCACTTCCATCTATATGACCTGAGTCAGGAATCTGGTATCTTAACCTCTGTGCCTTAGTAACTCATTTGTAATATAGAGGAAATGACTGCGCTTTGCTCATTGAACTGTTGTATTAGCACTTAGGTGCTTAGCATGGTGCTTAGCATTGGTAACAAGTTACCAATAATATTAACATTTTTTTCACTGACAATATATATATATGAGATTGATTAAACTCAGGGACACTTAACCATTGAGCCCATTCCCAGTCCTTTTTATTTTTTGTTTTGAGACAAGTTCTCACCAAGTTGCTCAGGGCCTCACTAAGTTGCGGAAGCTGGCTTTAAGTAGGCAATCCTCGTGCCTCAGCCTCCTGAGCCACTGGGACTACGGGCATGTGACACCATGCCCGGCTAAAATTTGTATATTTTTATGATATGCAACATGATGGTTTGAAATATGTATACATTGTGGTGGCTCAATTGAGTTATTATGATGCATACTTACTATTTTTGTGGTGAGAACACTTAAAATCTACTCTCTTGACCATGTTCAAAATACATTACTATAGCCATCATATTGTACAATAGATCTCTTTTAACTTATTCCTCCTGTATAACTAAAATCCATATCCTTTGTCCAGTACCTCTTTATCTCCTCACCCCAAGCCCCTGGTAACTATTATTCTACTCTACTTCTGTGAGTTCAATGTTTTTAGATTCCACATATGAGTGAGATCATATGGTATCTTTCTGTGTTTGACTTGTTTCACTTACATAATGTTCTCCAGGTTTATCTATACGCTCACAAATGATAGAATTTCCTTTTGTATTAAGGCTGAATAGTATTTCATTGTTTATATATAGCACATTTTAATTATTCATAATTTTATCCATCTATTATCTATTAATGACAGATTGATTTTATATCTTGGCTTTTGTGAATGAATGATTCTGTAACGAATACGGAAGTGCAAATATCTCATCAACATACTGAAAGCATACGCCTAGGATTTCTACCTAGCAGTGGAATTGCTGACATATGATGGTTCTATTTTTAATTTTTTGAGAAACTTCCATAATATTTGTCATAATGACTATACTTATTTGCATTTCCTCCAACATTGTGTTAGAGTTCGTGCCAATACTTGTTATCTTTTCTCTTTTTGATAACAGCTATTCTAAAAGATATGAGATGATTATTGTGGCTTTAATCTATATTTCTCTCATAATTAGTGATGGTGAACATTTTCTCCTATACCCATCGGCCATTTATATGTTCTCTTTGGAGAAATGTCTATTTGAGAACTCAACCCATTTTTAAATTGGATGTCTTATTTTATTGCTATTGAGGTGTTTGAGTTGCTTATATATTTTTAATATAAACCCTTATTGGATAAATGATTTGCAAACATTATAACCCATTCAGTAGTTTGTGTCTTCACTTAAATGATTGTTTCCTTTTCTATGTAAAAGTTTTTTAGTTTATGCAATCTGACATATTTTAACTTTTATTGTTTATGCTTTTGTGCTCCTATCTAAAATATTATTGCCCAGACCAATGTTATGGAGATTTTCCTCTATGTTTTTGTTATGTCTTAGATATGTGATGTCCCCCAAAATCTCATGTGTGAGACAATGCAAGAATGTTCAGAGTTGTAATGATGAGATAATGAGAGGTGTAGCCTAATCAGTGGATTAATCCACTGACATGGATTAACTAGTGGTAGCTATAGGCAGATGGTGTGTGGCTGGAAAAGGTGGGTCACTGGGGTCATGCCTTTGGGGTTTGTATTTTGTCCCTGGTAATTGGAGTGTTCTTTCTCACTCTCCCTGCCGCCCCTGCCCCTCACTCTGCTTCCAGCCCTAAGCTGCTTTCCTCTGCCACACACTTCTGCCCTGATGTTTGGCCTCACCTGTGGTCTAGAGCTATGGAGTTGGCTGGCCATGGATTGGACCTCTGAAACCCATAAGCCAAAATAAACTTTTCATCCTCTACAATGTTCTTGTCATGTCTTTTTTGTCACAGCAATAACAAAAACAACAAACACCAAAAAACCCCAGCTGACTAAAATGGTTTCATTTGGTTGTTTAACAGTTCAGATCTTGCATTAAAGTCTTTAATACATTTTGAGTTGATTTTTGTATATGACATGTGAGATAAAAGTCTAATTTCATTATTCTGTATATGATATATAATTTCCTTAGCACCACTTATTGAAAGAATTATTCTTCCACATTTTGTGTTCTATGTACCTTTGTTGAAAATCAAT
The DNA here is from genome assembly GCA_004024805.1 of Geosciurus inauris. Lineage (NCBI taxonomy): Eukaryota > Metazoa > Chordata > Mammalia > Rodentia > Sciuridae > Geosciurus > Geosciurus inauris. The sequence continues at coordinate 98,733 of PVHX01002752.1, read as the reverse complement.
TGACTAATGCTCTATATTCTGTTCTATTGGTCTGTATGTCTGTTTTTATGCCAGTACCATGCTTTTATGATTACTGTAACTTTGTAGTATATTTTGAGGTCAGGTAGTGTAATGCCTCCAGCTTTATAGTTTTTGTTTAATATTGCTCTGGCTTTTGGGGGGTCTTTTATGGTTCTATATACATGTTAGGATTTATTTTTTTAGTATTGTAAAAGAGTTACTGGGAATTTTGGAAGAAGTTGCATTGAATCTGTTGGCAACTTGTGTAGTATGGACATGTTAACAATATTCTTCCAATTCATGAATGTGAACACGTATTTGTGTGTTCTTCAGTTTCTTTCATCAATGTTTATAGTTTTTAGTATACAGGTCTTTCACATTCTTGCTTAGCTTTGTTCTTAAGTTTTGTGGGAGTTTTTTTGGTAGCTATTGTGAATGGGTTATCTCAATTTCCTTTTCATATCGTTCATTGTTGGCATATAGAATTGCTAATTATTTATGTATATAAATTTTGTATTCTCTAACTTTACAGAATTTATTTATTAGGTTTAACAGTTTTTTGGTGAAGTTTTATGTTAGCTTCTCATTGCTTTGAGTGAAATACCTGAGAAAAACAAAGGAGGAAAGATTTATTTTGGCTCACACTTTCAGAGGTTTTAAGTGTATAGTTGGCTGGTTCCATTGCTTTGGGCCTAATGTAAAGCAGAACATCATGACCAAAGTGTGTGGTAGAGCAAAGCTGTTCACCTAATGGTAGCTGAGAAGCAGAAAGCAGGGAAGAGTCTGGGAACAAAATATACCCTTCCAAGGCACACTCCAGTCATCTACTTCATCCAACCAAATCTTACCTAGTATAGTTTTCACCATCTCCCAATAAGGCCATCAAATTATTAACCCATCAATGGATTAATGCACTGATGAGGTAAGAGCCCTTGTGATCCAATCACTTCCCAAGAGCCTCATCTCTGAACATTGCTGCACTGGGGAGCAAGCCTCAACATAAGCCTTTTGCAGGATATTCCAGATCCAATCTATAGCAAGTCTTCAGAGTTTTCTACATATAAGATTGTGTCCTCTAAAAGTAGTGACAATTTGATTCCCTCTTTCCAATTAAGGTGCTCCTAATATTCTTATTTTGCCAGATAGCTCTGGCTAGGACTTCCAGTACTATGTTAAATAAAAGTGGTAAAAATGGGCATCTAGATCTTAGAAAACTTTGTCTTCTAGATCTTAGAAAACTTTATGCTGTTCCCTATTAGTATGATGTTAGCTGTGGGCTTGATATGTATATCCTTTATTGCGGTGCATTTCTTCTAAACTTAACTTGTTCAGTTTTTATTATGAAGGGATGTTGAATTTTATCAAGTATTTTTAATATACCTATCAAGATAATTGTAACATTTTTGTCCTTCATTTTGTTGGTAAGGTATATCATATTTATTGATTTGCACATGTTGAACCATACTTGCATCCCTGGGTTGAATACCACTTGATCATGGTGAATTATCATTTTAATGTGCTATTGAATTCAGTTTGCTAGTATTTTTTGAGAATTTTTGCATTAGTGTTCATCAGGGGCATTAACTTACAATTTTCTTCTCTTGCAATGTCCTTGTCTTATTTTGGCATCAGAGCAATACTGGCCTCATAAAATGAATTTGGAAAGATTCCTATATCTTCAATTTTGTGGGGAAGAATTTGGAAAGGACTGGTATTTGTACTTCTTTAAGTGTTTGATACAATTTAGAATGGAGTCATCTGTCCTTGGACATTTCCTTGACAGGAGATTTTTTATTATTGATTCAATTTCCAAACTTACTATTTGTGTGTTCACACTTTCTGGTTCTTCATGATTCATTCTTGTAGGTTCTGTGTTTCTAGGAATTTATCTGTTTCTTCAAGGTTATCCAATTTGTTGGTATATAATTATTTATAATAGTCTCTTACAATTCTTTGTATTTCTGTGATATCAATTATAATATCTCCTCTTTTGTTTCTAACATATTTTATATGAGTCTTCTCTTTCTACTTTTCTTAGTCTAGCTAAAAGTTTGTTGATTTAGGTTAGCTTTTCAAAAAAATCAAATATTTTTGTTTTGTTTTCTTTCTGCTATGGGGGTCTCACTACAATACCCATGCAGTCTCAAACTTCTGGGCTCAAATTATTCTCCTTAGCTTCCCAAAGTCCTGGAATTATAGGTGTGAACCACCATGCCCAGATCCCCAAATCTTTTAAAAATTTATCTCTTCTGTTGTCTTTCTAGTCTCTATTTCATTTATTTCTATTCTGATCTTCATTATTACCTTCCTTCTACTAACTTTATGCTTAGTTTGCTCCTTTTCTAGTTCCTGAAGTGTAACTTTAGGTTGTTTAATTGAAGTCTTCTTTTTAAATGTAGGCATTTATTATTATAAACTTCCCTCTTGGAACTGCTTTTGTTGTGTCCATTTTCATTTGTCTTGAGGTATTTTTTAATTCAACTTTTAAATTCTTTTTTGACCCATTGGTTGTTCAGAAGCATGCTATTTAACTTTCATGTATTTGTGAATTTTCCAAAATTCCTCCTGCTACTTTCTAGTTTCATACCAGTTTTAGTTCGGTCTTAAGTTTTTAAAGACTTGTTTGTGGTAACTTATGATCTATCTTGGAAATGTCCTGTGTACACTTGGGAAATGCTATGTATATGTCTGCTAGATTTAATGTGTAGTTTGAACTAAAGAGTATTTTAAGTCCTTATTGGAAGTATACATCATCTGGATAAACTGTCTATTGCTAAAAGTAAGTTACTGAAGTCTATTATATTATTGTCTATCTCGTCCTTCAGATATATTTATGTGTGCTGATGTTGGGTGCACATATATTTATAATTGTTATATCCTTCTGGTGAATTGACCTCCTTATCACTATATAATGACCTTTTCTGTCTTGTTTTGTAGTTTTAAACTTGAATTCTATTTTATCGTGTTTAAGTATAGCCACCCCTCCTTTATTTTGACTCCCATTTGGATGGTATATCTTTTTCCATTCTTTCACTCTCAGTTTATAGGTATCCTTAAATATGAAATGAGACTCAGACACATCATATAGTTGAGCCTTATTTTTTAAATCCATTTAGTTACTTTATGTCTTTTGGTTGGAGAATTAAATCCATTTACATTCAGGGTAATTATAAATAGGTAAAGACTTACCTACTGCCATTTGCTTTCTGGTTGTTTCGTAGATCCTTTATTTTCTTTTTCTTCTCTTGCTGTCTTCCTGATTAGGTGATTTTTCTCCAGTGGCATTTATTGATTCCCTTCTTCTTGTCCTTTACATATCTATTGTCAGTTTTTGCTTTGTGCTTACCATGAGATTTACATAAAACATTTTTAGTTTTAACAGGCTTTTTTAAGCTGATAACTTGAGTTTGATACCACAGAGAAACTCTACACTTTCACTCTTCACTTCCCCATATTTTATTTTTGATGTCAAGGTGTACATATTTTGTATCTGAATGCTTTAATGAGTTACTGTAGATATTTTTAATAGCTTTGTCTTTTAACCCTCATCTCTTGTGTAGGTATTCTTGTGCTTGGATAGTTATTCAAATCAATATTTCTGTGGGAGAATGAATCCTAGAGGATACTATTCCACTATCTTGCTAATATCAATCACTCAACATTGGTTATTATTATTATTAGTTCAGTTATAGTATCTTTTCTTCATCTGAAGCCCATACTAATTCTAGGATTTGCATTTGCTTTTGCTTTTAAGAAATGATCAAACTATTCTTTTTTTTAAATTCTGCACATTTTTGCCAGATTATATCAGAGTGAACTCTGATGTATGCATGCAAATATGTGGATGAATGCATCTGATCACAAGGTGTAAGGTGAGAAGACCCAACATTTATTGAACATTACATATCAGACGCTTTGCTAGTGTTATTTATTGTTTGTAATAGACAAAAACTAGCAAGTCTATTTCTGAAAATATTTTTGAAGCTAGATGCAAAATTTTCTAGCAGAAATACAAAGAATTCTGCTGAAAGAAGAGACCATTCAGCCATCCTCCTGAGGAATCTGAGCTTGATTTAAATCTGAAGCAAAGATTTGGATTTAATTTAAAATTCTCTGCCAAAGACATGACCTTCAAATCTTTTCCATGAAATGTCTTTTAGAGCCTGAAAAACAAATTCAACTCACATGAGAATGTAAATCAAGTGAGAATATGGAATTACATATGCTACCTACTGGCTCCAAATAAGTTTTGACAGCCAAGTTTGGTTGTAACCAACTTTGAGATACCCAAAGATGAACTTTTATTTCAAGATCTGAAATGATTAAATGATTAAAATTGCTCTTTAATAATTAAATATGCCATCTGTGTAAGGCAGAATGTGACCTTTCACCCAGGGTCTCCTAGGCTGTTCTAGAATTTCTGCAGTTGGCACATATGGTATCAGAAATCCATTGCTATTCGTCCTTTGAAATATTAGAGGAGCAGACTTAGAGCAGCTGTTTTTGTGCTGCCAGATTTCATTGAAATGTGGGTTTTAAAAGCCCTTGGCTTGTCATTCTGAGTTAGCATACCTTAATCACAAATCTCACCATAATATAATTCAACTGATGCCTGAAACTCAATATAGCGGAACATTTGCTGAACAATGCACTTAGCAACAATAGCCAACTAGAATGTATGTTTTCCATTGCAGTGTCCTTTCATGTTATATGTGCCTTCAAAAATGTCTAAAAGATTATAAATATTCCTTTTTTATGGCAACAAAATACCAACAATCTCCATTATGCTGTTCCCTCTCCCCCCACCTCATTGGGAATATATAAGGAAATATGACATTTGGAGAGCTCTCTGCTTTGAGATTTAGAGACTGATAGTACTGCTAAAAAATTAATGCAACCCCATCATTAAGCCAACTGCAGTAATTAGACAGCTAATAATGAGTTCACTTGTCTGTTTGTCTTAATTGTCATATCAGACAACTTTCATGGTTCAGTGATCAACAGTTACAGTAGTTGGAACAAAGGAATATACTGCAATTGCCATAAATAATTTCTCTGTGTGTTTGCAAGATGGGGATATAGACCCTGGTTATAACAGTACTCACTAATTAACCTGGAGATTTTTTTTATCTGCTTACCTTTAACAGACTGTTTATTTAAAAGTTCAACTGTTAGACTACAATTGAGCATTTTGAGTGTTGACTTTAATGTCATTTTTAGAGATAAACTTGACTCTTCACTTCCATGTAAAGTCTTTGTATGGACTTTAAGTCAGACACAAAGTAAACTAGTCTTATTTTAAAATACACTGCAAATTTTGTTTATAAAAACCAAACTGGGAAGTTCTTGTAGAATCTGTTATTTGAATTTTTCTTATATAAATTTATAGCCAGGAATCATGTGAAATTATTTCATTTGCTTTATTGATGCACTTATTGTACTCAGGATTGGAATTCATTGTATTGAATTCCAGGTAGAATTCACTGCATATTGATATGTAACATAAGTTTCATTTGCCTTTTATTCACCCAGCAAGATTTTAAGTCATGAAGATAGATTATGAGCAGGCACTCATTCTTTTAAAGTGTTTGTTTATGTGTTCCTCCTATGTTGGGTGCAGGAATATTTACCATCCATAGATGAGGCATTTAAGAAGTCTATCTTGGATAAATATAGGGGCCAGTATGTAAAATAAATATCCATAATCCAGAGTGTGTGTGTGTATATGTATGTGAGTGTGTGTGTGTGAGGAGGGGTGCAGGAGTAGGGAGAGAGGGAGGGAGAAAAGGGACAGGAAAATTCAAGAAAGAGAAGAGAGAAAGGGCAATTCCTTTTGTGAGGGGTAAGTATGCTGGTTCGTCACTGATTAATCCTCTACATCCATTTTCCATCCTCCTACAACTTCCCTGCCCTGCCTTTTGCAGATCATATTACCTGAGATTCTTTGCCTCTCTGGCTTTGGGAAGATAGACTGCAGGAGAAGAGAGGTCATGATATGTATCCCCCTAGTCTCTTAGCCACTTACTTCATCTACCTTGTAACCACAGCTCCTACTTGGCAGTTCTTTGGTTGTCTCTGAATTTGGCCTCTCTACTCTTAGCCTTGTCCTTTAGTTCCAGGCCTGGTAAAAGCTCCTCTTTGTTGTTAGTGCCTGGGTGCTTGGCCATCCTTTGTTCTTGTTATTCCTGACACATCTCCAAATGTATTTTTTGCGTGGACTTTAAGTCATCCCTTCATTGAATTTTCTCCAATTAACCCTCCTGTATGGCCAGACTGACACAAACAGAATGTCAAAGAGAGTGATACGGAGGTCACTGTACTTTCACATTTCCAGCATAGACATATACACCATAGAGGAGAACAAAGCTACTATTGGGATTAAAACAGGCCATTTCTGTTACTACCAACAGAGGGCATCAGTCATCATACTCAGACATTTACAGCATGAATTGTTCTTTCCTTGAGTCTACTAGCTACTTCTCTCTCTTTTAAACAAATATCATCTCTTATCTATACCTGATAAATGGCAATCAGTGAAAGTGTTGAAAACCATTATAATAGGCATTCATTTGCTTATGACTAAGCCAAGAACAGAGATTACTTGAAAAAAAAAAAAAAAAACAGAAAAACACAGATTGTATGTGAATGAATTTTTTTACAGTCGCTACTCTGAAGGACAAATAGTAAATCAAACGATGACAGAAAACTGTTGTTCCTGTTGTGGACTGAATTGTGTTCCCTGCCAAATGTATATGTTGAAGCCCTAACCCCCAATATGACTATAATTGGATATATGGCCTTTATGGAGCAAATTAAGGTTACACAGGACTTAAGAATGGGACCCTATTGTAAGGGGACTGGTATCCTTATAGGAATAGAAAGAGAAACCAGGAGTGGGTGTGTGTGCAAAGAGGAAAGGCCATATGAGGACACAGAAAGTGGCTATTTATAATTCAAGTAGAAAAGCCTTAGGAGAAATAATATTGCTAGAACCTTGATCTTGGATTTGCAATCTCTAGAAGTGGAAGCAATAAATTTCCATTGTTGAAGCCAATGTTTGTTGTGATATTTCTTCTGGCACCCTTAGCATACCTATCAATGGCCAATTAATCCACAATAGACTAAGGCAATGAAAAAAGTTTATTATGTGTGGGGAAACGTTGCCTACTTTCTTCAGAATGCTTCCATCAGTATTTGTGTTTGGATCCTTTCAGAATCATCTGCTGCTGTGAGCCCTGTGTGGGCTGTGTGTGGACTGTCCCGCATTGAAGTCTATTGAATCTGGTGTCTGGGAACGACCAGTGGACATTTCCTCTGGTTGACTTCACAAACACAGTGCGAGCCCTATTCAGCTCTGTCCCAGGTCCCACACAGCACTGGAGATGGGGTTGACCTGCTGTGGCTGCACAGCCCCTCTGAGATGGGTGTGACCTGCCAAGATGCCAATCAGCCTGCTGACTGAAAGACATCACCAAAGTAAGGCTCTACCCCTGTAACCTTATCCTTGCCTTTTGATGTGCCCTCTTACATAAACCATGGAAGCCATTTTCTAATTGTGTAGCTCTGGCTCCTGTGTGGACTGGACCTGTGTGGGCTCCAGCTTTTGAAAACATCTTTTCTGACTTCGTCTTTTGTTCTTCACTAATTATTTTAGACCTTAATTTCTCGGGAGACTCATCCCTATGAGCAGGCAAGAATTCCCTGCAGAGGTGCTAGCCACCCCATGATAATCTGCTAAAATGAAAGGAGAAGTATAAAATGTTTCTAGAGGAAACAGTTGGAAAAGATAAAGGGGAGGGAACTGGTGAAGGTGAGGAGACCCTTCAAACAATGATGCATGTCTGACACATGTGAAAGAGAGAAGAAATAAGATTTACTTGGTAGTTTCAGGGTATGGAACAGGTCCAAGAAAGTTTCAAACAGACTCATGGGAGTCCTCACACCAAAATATCCCATTGAAGGCATTTCACATTAGTATCCCTGTTGTATTTAGTCTTGACTGAGAGCAGCTTATAGGAAGCATGGCCTTGGCATGACTTTGGTGGAGAAATCTGAGGAACAGCAGCTGAGGTTGTTAGTCAGTTCAGCTTTGATATGGACATTTTCATGGCCATTATCTCATAATATCAAGATGGCTTTTAACAGCTATGGAGACTGAATTCTTATAGGTTGGAACCCAGGGGAAGACAGGCTTCTTTGTCCCAGCATTCCTGGAGAACAAGCCCTGAGATTGTCTTGAATTAGACTGTTTATGTCATGTTGAGCCAGTTATGGTGCTAGAAAAATACTATGCCCTGATTTACTCAGGTTAATTTTTATGCTCCACTTCCAGAGTAGGAGTTGTAGTCCCACCCATACCATGATAACTGAGGAGTAGTGAGAGACAGATTCCCTGAATACATTCATTCCCTGTACAGAATATAGGTATTTTAAAATTTCAAGAGTTGCTACCATATTACTTTGCAAAGACACTGCAGCAATTCAGTGTTTCACTAAAGGTTATCATGATACCGTCCCCTCCCACATCTTCACCAGCAATATGTGTTAGCATTTTTAAATGCTTGCCTATCTGGTGGATGCAAAGTGATAGTTCACTGTTACTCAATTTATAATTTCCTAGTACTGGTGTTTAATTTTTTTTTGCATTATTTATTCCTTATTTGGTTTTGTTTTCCTGCAGATGGTCTCTTTAAATCACTTGTGCATTTTCCTATTTTCTGTTTGTGTTCTTTCCTTGTCAGCTTATAAGAGTACTTTTCTTATTGTAGCTACTAGTCCTCTGTTCTCTGCATTACAAATAGGCAAGGAAAAAACAGGTGAACTCTGTGCATGTCTTTACTTTCTCCATATTTATTGTCAACATTGGATCCAATTGCCCCAAAATCAATAGATCAAAATGCCAGGCATGTGTGGTACAACTACATCATTCTTTATTTTGTTTTAGTTTTCAGTACTGGGGATTGAAGTTAGGGGCACTCTACCACTGAACAACATCCCTATCCCTTTTTATCTTTCATTTATTAATTAATTTTTATTTATCTTTTGGTACTGGAAATTGAACTCGGGGTACTCAACCACTGAGCCACATCCCCAGCCCTATTTTGTGTTTTATGTAGAGACAGGGTCTAACCTGTTGCTGAGGCTGGCTTTGAACTCACGATTCTCCTGTCTCAGCCTCCCAAAGTGCTGGGATTATAGGCGTGTGCCACTGTGCCCGGCTTTATCTTTTATTTTGAGACAGGGTCTCAGTTGCTCAGGCTGACCTGACTTGCCATCCTCCTGCCTCACCCTCCCAAGTAGCTAACACAATAGGTAAGCACCACCACACCCAGCTCGTTTTGAAAACTGAAGAAAGATAAGCAGTGGTCAAGGAAAAACTTCTATCACCCACCCCTCCACATACCTCTCAGTATCTCTTGCCACACTCACATTTGGCCACTATTGCTTAAATTTCAGTCATTCTGGAACCTCCTTTCCAATTCTTACCATATCCTTAAATTCTGTACTGTTTTTTGTATTTCTGACATTTGATTTTTTTACATAGATTTATTTTAAAAGGAAGTTTATATTGTTTCCATTATGTCATTGTAACTACTGGTTATTTTAAAATAATTACAGAGCTATGTTAAATGATATTCATCTGCGGAGCACCTGATACTGCATATTGATTGGGAAACCCATAAGAGTACACCAAGAGGGTCACCAAACTAGTTAAGGACAAGATCGAGGGTTTTCAGAACTGCAAGTTTAGCATCATCACTACATATCACCCCCATGAGGTGGGGTGGGTGATAGGTTTGTTAACATCTGAGGAAAGGCAACCAGAAAGGTGCAACTGCTTCACACACTGTGGAATAGTGGAATTAGGATCAAGGCCTCAAACAACAACTTGGTCTGAAAAAGATGTGCACTTCGGAGGTAAACAGACCTAGGTCAAATTCAGGGGACAAACTGTAGGGGTGTTCAGGGCCGTGGAAGCCCTAGCCCGGTGCCGACCAGGATTACATTGCCAACATTCGGCATTCTGGCCAGAATATTAGGGGTTCTAAGATTCCGCTAATTATGCTGGGGTCCAGGCTCGGAAGGGGAGGTGTCAGGACCCCGGGCAGTGATGGGTCACGGTCCCTGAGCAGAGTCCGCTTGTGCAAGCCGGCACCCAGGGACTGCCACATTCCCACTGACCGGGGTCCCCAGGCCTGAAGAGCCATGTGCCGGCTGAGAACATGGGGCCAGATCTTCCTCCCGGTTTTTCTTTCCCTTTTTCTAGTCCAACTGCTTATCAGCTTCTCAGATAATGGTATTTCCCAAGTCTACAGAAAAGAGAACCAGCAGAAACAGAAACGAAAAGCTTTGATCGAAGAGGGTGAGTGCCACCGGACCCGAGACAGGTGTAGCACCCGCACCACTGCCGGTCTTTCCCGGGATTGCGCTATCCTAACTCACTAAAATGTCCATCTCAAAAACTTCCACTGGGAGCTGAGGTTGTGGTTCAGTGGTAGAGCGCTTGTCTAGCATGTGTGAGGCACTGGTTCGATCTTCAGCACCACATATAAATCAATCAATCAAACAATCAATCAATCAAAGGTATTGTGCCCATCTACAACTATAAAATTCTTTTTAAAAATTTCCATTTGGTTTTCAGGGCAAAGTCACTTTTAAAGGCTAGACATTATTGGGAGGAAGCCCTATTAAACTGGCCTCAATTTGCTTTATCCAAAACATAAAGAGTGGAGTAAAACAGGTTTAAATTTGGGAAAGTCATGTTTTTTTTTCTCCTTTTTTTTGGTATGACTTATAGCACATAAACTATGCTCTGAAAAAGCTGGTGAAATTTATTCTAATAAGACCCCATTCAATGTCCATAGTAGCTTCTTTTTCTTAATCTTCTAAGGACTCAGCCAATAAATTGCTTAATTTGTTGTTGTTTTTCCTTAAGAACTAATTATTTCACTTTGAAAGCTTTTCTTTGTTTTCCTCCCCAACTGAAGAAATTTTGAAATGTTAAAAGTCATGCTGAGTTGAATTCATGGACCTGAAAATAAGGTTTATAATGTCTTAAATTGGAATTGTATAGATAGAATAGAGAGAGAATTTGAATTACTCAGAAAATGCCCTATAAAGCCAAGATTGCCATTTTTAGGAAGACAGAATAATTACTGCTGTCTCATTTCCAGAGTATAAAAGAAAGTTAGCTATGTGTAAGCAAATCAGTCTTCCTTATTAAAACCCAACCCACAACTCTCAGCTTTGCACTGAAATAAGAATCTACTTTGAGGGGGAGAGAGATGGGCAAAGACTAAATCAAAGAAACTATCTTGTTTCCTATGGCCTCACTTCTCCATTTTTTATGCTCTTGGTCACTTCTAAACACAATCCTAAACTGTGTTCCAATGTCACCCTGGCCTCTTCTCCTTATAAACAGCACCTAGGAGCCTAGACCAAAGGGTAGAAACAAATCTTTTCCTTGGTTGCCTAGCAAAATGAGCCATATACTGGAATTTTTCAAAAGACTTTTTTAAAATATGGAAGAAGAACAAAAAGAAAGTAAACAAACAAAACAAATTCAAAAATCACAGGTAACAGCCTGGTCTCCAGAAATGGAAGTTTCTGATTTTAGCTAGCTCAGCTCTAGGGCTGACCAACCCTGGTTCATGCTTCTGTGGGAATAGCCTGAGTGAATAAATCAGGAGCTCCCAGAGAGTTTGCCTCCTAGCCTCAGGCAGGTTCCCCAATGTGCTTGCACTTAACTTTTCCATTTAACAAAGATCTGGATTCTTAGACATCATACTTTTCACTTCCAAAACCTAGAAAGGCATTCTAAACCTTCACTGAAATCCTCACCTACATTGCTACTTGTGCTCTGAGTGACAGGTAACAGACAACACATTGTGTATTATTGCCCATCAAGCCTTGAGTTTAGATAAATATTTATTCAAAGGTGGCTTAATTTATTGACTGAACTTGAATTTTCAGGTTTAAATGTTTCTGCATCTAGCAGAAATAGAATTTGGACCTTATGCAGAATTCTGATTTAAAAAAACAATTCTGGTACCGAGAGGCCTGGATCAGCTTCCACCACTTCCACGATGCCTTCCTTGATCTACCCAATCTGAGGGAATAGTTGATTTTATATTTAGTTGTGCCTCTCTGGCAGTGCCTATTTCATTCTGAGAGGCAGATGAATGCAGAGATGAAAGGACAGCAGCTCAGACTGCCTGACCTCACCACTCAGCTTTGTCATTTGTTAGGCCCATATGTACCATGCCAGTTTCCTCATCAGTAAAATGAGAATAGCATCCTCAAGTTGTTATTGTGAGGATCAAATGAGTTCATACATATTATGCATTCACAAAACTGGTACATGTAAGTGTCTAATATATATGTGTATACATGTATTTAAATACAAAATAGTGTTTGGAAAAAAAAGATAAGGCAATAAGAATCCCTGAAAAACAGAAAGCAATTGGGATCAGACTGATGGGGAAAAAAATCACAAATAGGAGAGGATTAAAGTTCTGGGGTCGTTACAAACCCAGCAACAGTAAATATAAGAACTTTAGGGAATATTTAGGGTAACTGTCAAAGAGGTAATCCTGGAGCACTACTGCTGATTGCTCCTCCACTTTCTCAATTGTCTTAAGCAGCAGACAGTAGAAGCAGCAACCACATTGAGGCAACCACCCAATGTTAGCAATGAATGTAAATTCTTGACCTGAAAGGCAAGCAAAAGACATAATACCAGCCTGGTGCAGTGGTGCACACTTGTAATCCCTGGTTCCTAGGAGGCTGAGACAGGAGGATTGCAAGTTAGAGGACAGCCTCAGCAACTTAGCAAGACCCTGTCTCAAAACAAAAAGAGGTGGGGATGCAGTGGCAGAGCACCCCTAGGTTCAAACCCCAGTATACATATCTTTCTCTCTCTCTCTCTCTCTCTCACACACACACACACACACACACACACACACACAAAAGATACTCTGAGCCTGATACCATGCCCCAACCCTCTCCCACCATGGGGGCAGAAATAGCATTTACACCTAGACCTACACAAAATCACACAATCTAGAATCACAAAATCCAATGGATAAAAGAACCAATTTATTAAGAAACATTTAATAGATGAAGAAAAATTGAAACTGAATATATATCCTCACAGAGGAAGGAAGGAGAAGATTCCAAAGGAGATGCCTAAGGTAGCAAGCAGAACTATATGCTAAAATAGTGGGATTTGATGGATTAGAGCAAGACAGTATTACTCCTAGCACAGCAAAGAGCAGGAGTGTCAGCATGGTTGCACCAGGGTTTGTTTTGTTTTGTTTTGTTTTATGCTCCCAACTCCTATGGAGCAATACAATGGACCCATATGATAGCTATGATAACTATATGTGCTGTAGCTAAGGAACTCAAGGGTGAGAGTTTGTGACTTTTTGTAGTAAGCAGTAAAAAAATTGAGTATCCAGAAGAGTGAGTAGTTGTAACTATAGTCCCTTTGTGGATACCTTGAGATATTTAATCAACTGTGCAGCTAGATAAAGAATTGTATTAGGGTCAAAGGTGATTAAACCAAGAAATTTGGCATATTTAGCAAAAAAAATGCAGTGGTGCCCAGAGCCTAGGATGGGTGGCCTCTTCCAACACATTAATACTCTCATGGAGATATGCATGAAACAAGAACAGACTATTATGGAAAAGACTAAGGATCCTGAGAATTAAAAATATAATCAAGATGAAAGAATGAATTATCAAACTTAATGATAGAACCATGGAATTCTTACAGACTATAGTACAAGAGAACAATTGATGGGTTCGTTCCTCAGCACCACATAACAATAAATAAATAAAATAAAGATATTGTGTCCATCTACAACTAAAAAAAATTTAAAAAGGAACAATAGATATAGAACATGTAGAAAAAAAGAAAAGTTCATGCCAATATTAGTGTAATAGGAATGTCAAGAGGAGGAGGGAGAGAGAAGAAATAGTGAAAAAGAAGTTACCAAAAACATCTTTACATTTTAAAAAAAATTAGGTTTGAAGTTAGAACATATAAACAATCAAGTGATGCTTACCTTCAAAAATTATATAAAATTAAAACATTTGGACACCTAAAGAGTCAAAAACTTCAACACTCCTAGACTCAGTCTAAAAAGGATAGTGGAGGTTATAATTCAGCAAAATGAAAAATGAATCTAAGAGGAAAATGTGAAATTCAAGAAACTAGTAAACCTGTGGTTAATTCTAAATAACTGTGAGTCAATAGCAACTTAAATATAACATATTTAATATAACAGCCCCCTAAATTAATAACTATTTAATAGTAACAAAAATTCTATGTGATTTCTGCCTGGGAAATCATATGGGAAGGAAGTGGAGGAGAGTAAAATCACAGTAGAATTTTTCTATAATTAATTAATTAGATAATAATAGAAAGATACATAGAAAATATCTCTTATTTAAAGTCACAGCTCAATAGAAATAAGATGTGACTTTAAAACTGCTAAAGGAAGTGAACAAATAATCGGTTGATGGTATAAGATACCTTATAAATTCTACTGAAGAAGAAGGCAGATACAGCAATATCAATATTGGATGAAGCACAATTCAAGTTACAAAATTACTAAGTAGAAAAATAAGGGATATTTTATACTGATATATAATAAAATACACCAAGATGACCTATTATGTCCATCTACAACTAAAAAAAATTTTTTAAAAATTCTACAACCAAAAAAATATTTTAAAAAAACCACATGGATTCACTTGACATGCTCATATCAGAATTCAACATATCAAGTAAATACAATATAAAGATATAGAGAATTTTAATATATGCAATATCATTATTCATTTTTTTCTCTTAGCTGTTCTTGAAAAAATTCCAGATAACTTTATTTTTAATTATTAATTTATTAATTGCAATACCAATAAAAAAGGAAGTTTTGATTTGATATGTAGCATAATATATGTTGATACCAGGCATCTCTAGGCATTTGCAATCGTGATCCCTCATGGGAGAAGAGAAGAGGACCAAGAATGAAACTTTATGGAATAACACCATTTTGGATATTGGGAGACAAAGAGAAACTGATCAAGGAAACTCAAAAAGAATGACCAGAGATGCTTCAAGCAAACTAGGAGAAAGCAATGCTGCAGACATAATGAAAAATATAGTAAAGAAGAAGGAAGTAACCCGATAGAAACTAACCATACAAGCATCAGGTCTTTAGGGTGAAGAATCTGTCTGGTACCTGAAAATTTTTTAGAAATTGCTAATATCTGCTACATTGCTGAATTCGTTTATGAGTTCTAGAAGTTTTCTGGTAGAATTTTTTGGATCTTCTAAATATAGAATCATGTTGTTGGCAAACAGGAATTGTTTGAGTTCTAGTTTTCCTATTCATATACCCTTAATTTCTTCTAATTGCTCTGGCTACAGTTTCAAGGACAATGTTGAATAAAAGTGGTGAAAGAGGGCATCCTTGTTGTGTTCTAGTTTTTAAAGGGAATGCTTTCAATTTTTCTCCATTTAGAATGGTGTTGGCCTTGGGTTTAGCATGTATAGCTTTTACATAAATGTTTTCCTCTATATAAGTGATGAATATACTGAGAGAAATTAGGGAAACTACCTCATTCACAATAGCCTCAAAGAAATGGGGAGTCAATCTAACAAAAGAGGTGAAAGACCTCTACAGTGAAAACTACAGAACTCTAAATAAAGAAATTGAATAAGAAGACTTTAGAAGATGCAAAGATCTCCTATGTTCTTGGATAGGCAGAATTAACATTCTCAAAATGGCCATAATACCAAAAGTGCTATACAGATTTAATGCAATTCCTATTAAAATTCCAATGACATTCTCCATAGAAACAGAAAAAGCAATCATGAAATTCATTTGGAAAACTAAGAGGCCCAGAATAATCAAAGCAATCCTTAGCAAGAAAACTGAAGCAGTAGGCATCACAATACCAGACCTTAAATTATACTACAGAGCTATAGTAACAAAACTAGCAATGTACTGCCACCAAAATAGATTTATAGACTGGTGGTACAGAATAGAAGACACAGAGACAAACCCACATAAATACAGTTATCTCATACTAGACAAAGGCACCAAAATCATACATTGGAGAAAAGATAGCTTCTTCAACAAATGGTGCTAGGAAAACTGGAAATCCATATGTAGCAAAATGAAACTAAACCTCTATCTTAAAGCTCCACAAAACTCAACTCAAAGTGGGTCAAGGACTTAAGCATTAGAATAGAGACCCTGCACCTGACAGAAGCAAAAGTAGGCCCAATCTACATCATGTTGGCTTAGGTACTGAATTCCGCCCCTCTCCCTGAGCCTGCCACTTGTGGGAGTATTGGTGATGAATGGCAGGTGTGAGTGGGCAGCTAATAACCCTGTTAATACTCTTGCAGGGTGTTCTGAGTGTACCCACCTCATGATTATAGAGTGTCTGCCTCATTCTCTTCTCTTTCTTTTTATTTTGGGGGGTGGTGGTGGTTTACCAGGGATTAGACTCAGGGGCACTCGACCACTGAGCCACATCCTCAGCCCTAGAATCCTAAAGCGCAAGAAATAAAATGAACCAATAAATGGAATGGATTCAAACTAAAAAGTTTCTTCTCAGCAAAGGAAACAATCAAGACCATGAAGAGCGAGCCTACAGTATGGAAGAAAATGTTTGCCACCTGCACCTTAAAGAGAGCCTTAATCTCTAGGATAAAGAACTCAAAAACACCACCAAAAAACCAAATAACCCAATCAATAAATGGGCTAAGAAACTGAACAGACACCTCACAGAAAAAGAAATATGATTGGTCAACAAATATGAAAAATGAATATGATTGGTCAACAAATATGAAAAATGTTCAACATCTCTAGCAATTAGAGAATGCAAATTAAAACTACACTGAGATTTCATCTCACTCCAGTCGGAATGGCAATTATGAAGAATACAAGCAACAGTAAATGTTGGTGAGGATGTAGGAAAAAATGTACACTTATACACTGCTGGTGAGACTGCAAACTGGTGTAACCACTATGGAAAGCAGTATGGACGTTGCTCAGAAAACTTGGAAAGGAACCACCATTTATTTGATCCAGTTATCTCACTCCTTGGCTTATACCCGAAGGACTTAAAATCAGCGTACTACAGTGGCATGGCCATATCAATGTTTATAGCAGCTCAATTCACAATATCTAAGCTATGGGGCCAACCTAGGTGCCCTTCAACAGATGAATAGATAAAGAAAATGTATATATTCACAATGGAATATTACTCAGCCATAAGGAAGAATGAAATTATGGCATTTTCTGGTAAACAGATGAAACTGAAGACTATCATGCTCAGTGATATAAGCCAATCCCCCACAACTGAAGACCAAATGTTTTCTCTGATATGCAGATGCTAATTCACAATAAGTGAAGGGGGAGTTTAGGGAAGAATAGAAGTACATTCTGCTTTTGGATTAGACAAAGCAGAATGAAGGGAAGGGAGGGAGAATGGGAATAGGAAAGATAGTAGCATAGATTAAACATTACTATACTATGTGCATGTATGATTGCATGACTAATATAATTCTACATCATGTACAACCAGAAGAATGAGAAGTTATACTCTATATATGTATATGTCAAAACATTCTACTATCATGTTTAACTAATTAGAAGAAATTTAAAAAATGACCATAAAAAATAGCTAATACTGCTTTCTTCAGGAGCACAACAAAAGAAAGATCTTACTGATTTCTGTAGCACATAGGTGAGTTGTCCCCTCATTGGTTTTCCAGTGAGAGCAAGAATGACTGTTAGAGAGATTGCTGCTTAGTTACACATATGCTCAATCTAAACCTCTAGTATAGACTGACGTGAGGGGAAGTACTTCACCTCTGCAGTTTTTTTTTTTTTTTTTTTTGCCAAAATCCAAGTTCACAGTCTTACTGTGTGGAAAATATCAGATAAATACAAATTAAGAGGTGTGCTACAAAAGATCTGATAAGTCAGTTCTCAAGACTGTTAAGATCTTGAAAAGCATCGGATGACTGAGAAACTGTTGCAGACCAGAGGATATATGATGACTAAATTCATTGTGGTATCCTGGATGGGATCTTGGATCCTGAAAAGGACATTAGTGTAAAAATCTGGTAAAATATTAATAACTTCTAGAGTTTAGTTAAAAATAGTATATTAATATTAGTTTCTTAGTTTTGATAAATGTATCATAGTAGTGTAAGATGCTAGAAATGGGGAAACTGGGTGAAGGTTATAGAGGAACTTCCTATACAATCTTTGTGACATTCTGTAAGTCTGAAATTATTCTGAAATAAAAAAGTTCTAGTTAACAACAAAAGCTGTGGGAAGTAAGCAGAGTTTGGAAGACGGTGGCTAAGTCTTGTGCTGTTCTTTTCCTGCTCCTGTCTTCTGGATGAGGCCAGCAGTCCCGGACTTGGCCTGCTAGAATCTTTCTCTTTTACATTGCTTTCTTTCACCCCACTTTCTCATGGGGATTCAAGGATACTTTTGGGTAAAAGGAAGCAACATTCAATAGGACTTAATTTGAAAACTGAATTGTAAAATTCTTCCCCAGTCAAATCAGATCTTCATTCAATCAGATAATTTGAAATTAAATGGAAGCATTTGACCTTTCTCACAGAGCATGTGAATTCCATCCCCCAAATAATGGGCAGAGTGACTTTATTGTTACTGTATCACAAAATAACTAGGGCATCAATTCTAGACCCTTTCTTTAAAAAATGTTAGAATAATATAATGCACTACCAAGATGTTTTTTTTCCAAACTCAAAGTTTTCATTCTAGAACTTTCCAGTAAGTTATATTGTCTATTGTGTTTCCACAAGAAGAATGAAAAATCTTCATTTGGGGTAAATTTTTAAAGCTTTGCGGCAAAAGAGAACGGAGAATTACACTTTTTTAATAGGTAAGGGACTAATTAGTTAACCAGGAATGTCTTGGCAAAATTATGCTGAATAACAAAAGAGTTACTAAAAGAGGTTTCTGAAGTATGATGTTGTAAATATACAATGATGTTCCAATTTGTTTTTTTATATTGTTTTCATGAAAGTTGTTTTTTAGAACTTGGCTAATGGATGTGGGCTGATGCCATTTCTCATTTTTTCAAGTAACAGGAGGAAATGACAGGATTTAAACAGTGCTGGTTGGGAAAGTATCTGGCTATGTGAAAATAACAAAGTAAAATGTTTTCATATAGATGAATATGGCTTGAAATAGGATTGACTAAATGAAATGCACTTTTTTATAAAATTGAGCAATAGGCTTTTGATTTACATTTTTGTACTTAATGTTTTTTTTTCTTGTAGCATGTGCTCAAAAGAATAGTTGTCAGTTGTGCACAGAAGATAAGAAAGTAAGTTAACTTTCTTATGAGGAAATTATCTTGGGAATGTTATAAATTCACACTTTTATAGTTGTCATCTAAAAGCTATGCTAAATGTTGCTTTATGTGCTTTTTTAAAATATAGGAATGACTAATAACAGTTACTAAGATCTGTTTCTCCATTTCAGATCATTCTTTGAGGGCCTAGACATAAACAATAGAAATAATTTAGATGGAATATGTACTTCCTTCTAGAAAATTATACTTAAAAAAGAAAACAATTCTTTGATTGAAAAAGAAAATCACACTTAAATTTTGGAAGAAGTTTTGTAAAAAAAAAAAGAAAATATATGCCTTTTGAGATTCAGTAAATATTTCTTTTCCACTTCTAATCCCTAAAGACTCGAGAGTGACACACAGTTCCTTAGTCACAATGTAGCTAAGTTCCTCTTCTCTGACGATTGAATGTCTGACATCTTTATTCTTCACTTCAGATTTGGAAGAAATCAGAAATACCAGAGGCAATGAGGGAAATAGTATTACTTGGTACCACAGAGGGCTTTGCAGCAACACTTACAAAACTATACTAGTCTAGTCTCTATTGGAGAACTGACAATTAACATCAAAGATGGAGAAGAAAAATCACTAATTAGCAAAGATCACATTCTGGTATGGTATCTGTCATGGTGATCTGGACATACCAGCCTCTGCCTCTTATCTTCCTCCAGGTCACTCCTCTGCTTTAATGAGGACTTGAGCTTCTAACTCATGGAATTCTCCATCCAGTTTGTTCTTGGCCTTGGAAACTTTCTGAAGCCAGCCAAAGCCTAGACATACTCTATCTCAGTGTCCTCACCTCAACACCACACATAGGGCGTCACTTCCATAGCACACTCCAAACCCTGCACCATTTACACTGGCCATCACTTTCTCATTTCATGACACTGTACTTGTTCTTTGGTCTTAACAAGAAAGACTACTTTTCAGTCCTTTAACCCTCTCATTTTTCCTTCAAGGTTATTGATTCTTTTCTAATGGACTTCCTTTCTTCCTTGTGAATTTTCATGGCTATTCACTCAAATGGAATATTCTACCATTTTTTCATTGTTAAATATTTACATTGGAAATATTCAAGTGTATAAAAGTAAAGAAAACAGAGCTAGGTACTATGGCGTGTGACTATAGTCTCAACTACTTGGGAGGCTGAGGCAGGAGGACCACTTGAGCCCAGGAGTTCAAGGCCAGCCTGGGTAACATAGCAAGACCCCGTCTCAAAAACAATAGCCTGACATGATGGTGCACTCCTATAATCCCAGTGGCTCCGGAGTCTGAGGCAGGAGAATTGTGAGTTCAAAGCCAGCTTCAGCAACTTAGCAAGGCCCTAAAAAACTTAGTGATACTCTGTAAATAAAATATTAAAAAGGGGCTGGGGATGGGGCTTAGTGGTTAAGTGTTCCTGGGTCCCTGGGTTCAATCCTTGGTACCAAAAACAAAAACCCAACAACAAAAAGTCCATACACACACACACACATATACATACATACATATATATATACATATATATGTATTATATATATACACACACATATAAACTGTGTATGTGTATAGAGAGAAAGAATAGTATAATAAAAGTTTATACCTCCTACACCTCCAAGAATGATCTTAGTCAACCTTGTTTCATCTATGCCCTCCTTCCCACAATTATTTTGAACTAAATAATTATGTGGATACCATCTCATTTATTTGTAAATATATAGGTATGTGTGTCTAATACATAAGTACTTTAAGATGTTACAAGTCCATAATCACACCTAGAAGTTAACAATATCATCAAGCATCCAGGAAATAATTTGTCTTGTTTTATGTTTTTGTTTAATTCACATGCATATGCTGAAACTGACTGTTATATACCTTAAGTTTCTTTTAATCGATTTATTATTTTCCCTTTTTTTTTTTTTTTATTAAAACTTATTTGTCACAGAAGCTGGATTGTTTGTCCTATTGGGTTTCCTATAGTCTGGGTTTTGCTGGTCACATCTATGTTCCTCTTTTCCTGTTCTTTTTTTCTTTTTTTCCCTTTTGTACTAGGGATTGAATCCAGGGTCTTCCATATGCTAGGCAAGCTGTCTACCATTAAACTATGCCTCTATCCCTTTTTAGTTTTATTTTGACACAGGCTCTCCCTAAAGTGCCCAGGCTGTCCTTGAATTTGTGATCCTCCTACCTCAGCCTCCTGAATAGCTGGGATTATAGGCGTTAGCCATTCTGTTCTTATAAACTGGTAATTAGATATAGAGGATTAATAAATTCAGTTCAATTTTTTGGCAGGAATATTTCATGTTGAAGACTTTTATTGAAAGGTGAATGAGGACTGTTGTCTAGCATTTGGTGATACAAGCAGCCAAAAGTGATTCTTTCCTGGGTCCATTATATTCCTGGAAATTGCAAAAACCACTACTACCTTATTAGCCTTGCTCTCCTTTTTTTAACTGTGCTGGATCTATATTTCCCAGATCTGGTGGGTACTTCAGTCTATACAATCATTTACTCTGCTTGTTAGCTGATTGCTGCTCAAGCATATATCATCAAAATCTGTATTAGTACAACTACAAATTCACAATTTCTGGGCTTACTGGAGCCCCAATACTACTCATTACTTGCCTTTGGTTGGCAATATTTCCTAAAATTCCCCATAGTGGTAATTCCAAAATTTCGTGACCATCTTTAAAGGTCCAATAGTATCCCACACCCCATCTATCTACATAAAAATAGAGACTTTAGGTATAAAATTCACTTCCCAAATCAGTACATTTACTGTCATTTTTACCCACCCTTACTATTTCTGTTAGAAGAATAGTTCTTCCTGTTCTCCTACACCTCTCTTTTGAACTTTACATACATTACATTTTTAAATTATAACTTGTATCATACAAATTGTTTTTGTTTTTACTTTTCCTGTTTTCAGTTCCCTGAACAGTCTGTGTTTTAGTCATCTTTGCATCTGTAACACTTCATGTATTTCCCAGCACATGCAAGCATTCAGTAACTAAGCCCTTAGAAGAAGGTTAAATTACATTTAGTACACTCTATAATGAAAAAAGGTAGACAATTTTATCTTAAAACTTTTCCAGACATAAGCTTCTATATGGCAATTCTGGGGATCTATGTATTTGAATGTAATTTAAAAAATATTACCAGTACCTCATAGAAATTAACTGAAGGATAATTCCCATGGTCAACATAGAATTAGTGTATCATTTTTGAAAAAGATTCCATGTCCTCCCCAAATTTGGAAGGACATAGGCTTTTGCTGACAGCTTCTGTCACCTCCCATACTCCCAGAGAAAGTGCCAGGATTTATAGATGGCAATTCATGAAGCAACCAAGAATACTTAAGTTCTTCTTGGACTAAAAAGGGATGAACAGATGTTGTGATATGTCTGGGACTGTCCTACTTTATGTCCTTTGCTTCCTTGACCCAGAGAAATTATTTATACTCACTCCTAGTTTCCTGAAGTATTTTAGTTAGGATGATAAATTATATGCTTTTTTTTTTCTTAGCTGTAAGAGAATATTAACTGGATCCTATCTAAAACTTTTCCTTGAAATTAAATAGTATAGGCTGGCCTTCCTAGAGATGGAATATATTCTTACCAAAACCAAATCCACAACAAAAGCAACTCATTCGTTACCCTACCTCACAACACATTACTCATAAATACAGCATGTGAAAAAATATTTCTGTTTATATTTTCTCCTCCATTAGCAATAAAACTTCTAAAACCATGCTGACTAAACAGGCTAAACATTACTTGAGGCCTCATTGCCAGAGCTGTTATGCATCATTGCTGAATCCTTGAAATAGTTCTCAATTGTGGTGTCACAATGGTGAGACTGTCATAAGTAATTTTATCTTTGACTAATGAGAGTTATGTGACTGAGTTTTTCAACTGACTTAATAAGAGTAGATCCTCGATTTTCTACATAATCAAATTTTTTTTTATCCTGATATAGATTATTAGGACAGAAAGTAGTAAAGTTACGACAAACCTAATGGGACTTGTGAATCTCCCACAGCCTACCTTATCTGTTTAACAGTTCAAAGAAAATGACCATTACTTATGTTTGTAAAATACAAATGCAAATATACCCACTTTGTTATCCATTTTTCTGAAGAAGTATGTATATATGGACACCCATGCTCGTGATAGGTAGGACATGGAGTAGGGGAAGGTGAACAGAGCTATGGGTCCAAATCTGGATATGCCAGTAAGCATGTGGGTATCACCTGTATCACCTGTCAAAAGTCCCTAAGGTGGGGGTGACAGAAACCAATATCAAGGATTATTTTTCATGGCACCTATTCTCAACACCTTCAACACCTTTACCTAATCTTGACATGACACTTCTTCTAAAGTTTGATTTTCCTTGAAAATGTTAAGGCTATTTGTCAGGCTCAAATTCCCTTGTTTTTCTTTGCACCAACTCAATGCCTTTTCTTTTACTCTTTCCCTTTAAGAGACCTATTTTCATCCCCAAGGCTAATCTCTTAGTCTTTGCCTCCATGCAAGACTATTCAGAAACTACTCAGACACAAGCACATTCACAAACTCAAAACCTTTCTCATTTTCTTGTTGCCTCTCTGACAAATCCAGTCTAAATCCAGTCTCTGCTATGTCTTCCTTTCTGAGTTCAGACAAAATAGGGCAGGGGACACATGCAGAACAAACTTTTTTTTTAGTAGCTATAGTACTTATTCTAACACTGCTTGTCATGCAGTGTAATTGAATCTTTAGCAAACTGATTTAAAGGTTACAACTTTCTATAACCCCAACCTTTCAAGTTAGGCACTCATCATTCTGGAAACTTGCTCCTTCCCTGGTGATCTTTACTTTACACACTGTCCCACTTCTTACCTGGATGCTGTTTTTCTTACCAAGCCTTCTTCTTCATATTCCTACCTGAGAGCACATCCTAGTGCTGTGTCCTCATCCCTGTGCTATCTCACCTGGTCACGGCTCCCACCATTAAGGAAGTATCAAGAACCCCCAAATTCATGTCCTTAGACGTAACAGCTCCCAGTAGTCATGACTACATTGCTTGATCAGCATTTCCGCTTGGATAATTTCTTTTATCACCTCAAGCTCAAAATATCTGAAGCTAGATTTCTCATTTTGTCTTCCCCAAAGATGCTCATTTCCTGTACTGTTTATTCCTAGTACATTCTCCAGACCCATAATTTTAGAAATCTCTAGCTCCTTTGTCTTCTTTAAAGCATCTGCCATCCATTCTTTTCTTTCAGCTGCTTGCTAGACTTCCTACACTCCTATCCCACTCCTGCTTATCCCTCCAGTCTCCTTTGATTTATTGTTGTCATTTAGCACTTTTATCACATCACCCCTTAGCTCCAAATAATTCAGTTGTTAAAATGAAACATAAAAACGTAAACTCCCTAGTCTAACATTCAGGACCCATCACAATCCAAGAGAAGATGATCCTTCCAAATTATTCCATAGAACTCCACCATGGCAGACTTTCCCTCTTGCCAGGGTGGTACAGGGACTTTCATGATGCCATATCTTCTGTATTCAAGTCCCTCTTTTTCTGTATACATTTGACCCACTCCTCAAGACCTAGGCCAACCTCTCCTTATTCTTTGAAAGAAACCTAGTCACTCCAGCTAAAAGTGAGTTCTTCCCCTTAATTCCTATTAGATTTTGTACCTTTTCCAACATTTTGAGATAATATTCTTCCACTTACAAATATACATTATTTTGTAAATTATACATATTGTACCTACCAATTAAATTGACCCTCCAGAAAGCAAAATCACTGCTTTATGCACCTGTAATCTCTGCTGCATCTAACATGTACCAATATATACCTTGTAAATACTCTTTTTTGTGTTCAGTGTCCACTATTTTCAAATCCTCCTTTGCACACTAACACTCATTTTCTAGTTCTTTGCCAATATAATATTAAGTCATTTTATACAATGTTAACAAACCACCAAACATAATTGTGTACATTATGTTTCCTTTCTGCATTTTTTCATTTCAGTGATATTTCTTCATAAAATAGAAATTTCAACATTCATATAAGCTTATTAAAACAGGCTAAAATGGGTACTCAATTTCCTTAAGGGGCAATAATAATCATTACCCTAAAGTCTTTCAGCTGGCTTCTCAGTTGTTACACTAATAAGGGGTGGGAGGTTGGCAAGAACTCATATTTATGTGGGTCTTCTTCCTTAAAAATCCTTGTAATTTGTCCTAAATTATACATTACCAGTCTCA
This sequence comes from Geosciurus inauris, assembly GCA_004024805.1. NCBI lineage: Eukaryota > Metazoa > Chordata > Mammalia > Rodentia > Sciuridae > Geosciurus > Geosciurus inauris. The sequence continues at coordinate 73,075 of PVHX01002752.1, read as the reverse complement.
GGATGTTGAATGTGTTATGATTTTCCTCTGGACAATGAGTGTGAAGTTCTAGTTTTTGAGGACCTTTTAGGCTTAGTCCAGGTAGTTAAGGTATCACATCTTTGTTGTGGTAAGCAGGAGAAGCCAATGCAAACTAATTTAATCCAAAGGGGAATTCACTGGCCCCAAAAAATTGGCTAGCCTTGGTCTCATGTTCAGTTGAATCTCAAAGGACGTTATTTGCATTTCTCTTTTCTGCCATTTCCCCTGTGTATTGACCTCATTTTCTCCCACAGCAAATGGACATTCTCCATACAGCTGTAGAAGAGGCTGGCTGCCAGCAGATCTCTCCCAGTGTATAACTCTGAAGAAGAATCCAATTGGCCATATTTAGACCTATGTTCAAACCAACACTAGCACTGGGCCAAAGGGCTATGCTACTCTGAGTGCCATGCCTGGGTCAAATGATCACTCTAATAGTAGGAAATGGGTAGGGAAAAGCTGGTTGACAGCTAGCTGCAGGACCATACAGAACTAGGGGGAAAGTTCCATAAAGGATACAGGGTATGATTACCAGAAGAAGAAGAATGGGAATGTAAGGCAGACAAAGAATATTTTAAAAGAAAGAAAACTACTTAAGTCTGCTGTATTTCACCCTTTGCCCTGTCAGGATATGAGTGTTTTATTTTCTTCATTCCCATGTTTTAAAAAAGTCTCCTAGCAAAATAATGCCACTAAGCCTCAATTAAAATTGGACTTACCTAAAGTCACTGTCAGCTACCACCCCCAGGTCTAAGTCTGGAGTCTCCAAGAGAGAGAGGTGTTACTCTTGATCATGCTTGAATATGGCTCCTTAGGCTCCCCCGCTCCTTTGAGCCAGCTATACAATCAATTAAATCAACTCCCAAAGACTCAATATTCAACAGAAAAGAGAAATCAGGATAACAACGTAAAAACTCTCATTTAGAAGACACTATAATAGTCAGTAGTCCTATAACATACTGAGTCCATAGTACACTCTTTTGAGTTTCCCTGGCTGAGAAGTGAGATGGTTGGTCACCAGTCAGGCTGCCCCAGGCTTGGTCTACTGAAACAGCTCCCTTTTCCTTTTCTAGTGTTCTCAGGGACCCAGCTGAGGAAGTATAGGAAAGAATGTCTTCTCTGAGCACTGTGCTGCTTTCGGAGTTTCCCCGCTGTGGACTTGGTTACTGGGCCTGGGAATCAGCTCAGTAATTGAATCACATATTCCTCCCTGCTGGGTTCAAATTTATTTTGGAAATTTATCTTCCTTTAAAGCTCTGCTAGATGGAATGGGCTTGATTCTCCGAAATTCTGAGAACTAATAACCAAGACCAGAAGTCTCTGTATGTGATAGTCCTTGAATCTAGGCCTATACCTTTGCAGTTTCAGTTTGAGAATATAGGACTCACTCAGCCTTAATGGCTTCAGTCTAAGTTTTGCTTAAATTGACCTTTGATCTTGGCCAAGATGAAACAAAACTTAGCCACCTCTTGTTCTCAGGCAGTATCTATGGGGTATTTCTTTACACTGGGTGAATCATTACCTTTCTCAGTCTCGGGATGTATAGCAAGAGGTGATTAGGAAGGACTTGGAATCAGTCTTACAGAATCAGTTACCAGCACAGAGCCAGGCTGCTTAGCTTCTAATACAAACTCTCCTATTTAGTAGCCCTGTGACCATATTGTATAAGTCATTTAATCACTCTGTGCCTTATTGTCCTCATTTATAAAGTGAACATAATAGTACCTAACACACAGGGTTTTCATGAGGATGGAGTGAGAACATGTGAAAGACAAAACAATACCTGTCACATGGTAGTTCCTATGTGACAGCCATTTTTACCACTCTGTCCTTTTTTTTTTTTTTTTAAACTGTCCCAGTTTCTAATAATAGTTTTCAACATTGTACCTTTTTTTCATTTACTTCAGCAAGGGACTTAGAATTCAGTTTTCTTATTTACACATGATTATTTGACCATCAATGTGCAGAAGGCGGTAGGAGGTGAGATAAGCTTGATTGATAATACCACCAGAGCCACATGTAACAAAGAAAGATTCCCCAGAGGAAATAGTGGTTGCTGCAGACAAGGGGAATGGGAAAGTATTAGAGATTTGTTTAAAACTATCTAATGTAGTCTTTATTACTCTGTTGTATCTTGAGTTTAAATGCAAAGTCTGAGAAAGGGATCCAGATACATGTGATTTTTCAGTGACTTCTCATTAGCAAAATCTCATGAAGATATGAAGGATTCATGGAAAACAAGGGACAAGAGCCAAGAAAACATAGGGTCTCAGCTAAAGCCCATATTTGCCATGAATCATAGGCAGCTCTTGAGAAAAAAACAATCACATAGCAGAATTGTCCCTGACTTACGCAAAGATGCTCATGGTTTAGAACCCCATTCCAGTCCGTTACTGGCCCAGGACAATGGTATTCTCAAGAGCAAGGTGATCCTCATCCATCAAGGGCAGTCAATCAAGAGCAGGGAAATCTGCGAGCCATTGGCAGCCAAAATTTATTGCTGCTGAGGTTTGAGTGCTTGGGCCCGATAAAGAGGACATGGGAAGGCCACCAATAGCATCTGCTACAAATAATAATTCATGATGATAATGGCTGTTATTTATTGAATACTTACTGAATTAGTACTGAAAACTTACTGTGATTGGGTTATCATACTTGGACACTGCTTTGATTCTTATTATTTTCTTTCTAAATACAGTGTATGTGGTGCAATGAAGCAAAGGTTTGCATAAAATTGTGTTTTCCATATTCTGGGTGTCCATTCAATTCTATATACTGGTCTAACTGTAAAGGTGAGTTTTCCTTATTTAAATTTATATGTACTTTATTCAACTGACTTGCAAGTAGTAGTGATGGGCTACATTTGAAGGATTTAAAATTATTCTATTTTCTTTAATAAAACAGCAAATCCAGGAATGTTCATCAGTGCTCCCCAGACCCCATACATGCTTATTGGTTATTTCCAACCAGTGTTGATTCAGATTATAAGCCTTCATTCAGATGGTAGATACCTTGCCATATGACTTGTTAAATACTTTAAATTTCATTTCTAAAATTCTCTGGGTATGATATCCATAATCTAGTTAAGGCATGTTTGTATTCTTATGTTGTTTTGGTAGCTCTAAAGTTTCTTATAAGCTAGTTTTGGAACAAGGATATTATTGATCCCGATAGTGCTATTATAACATATTTCCTCAGCTAACATAGTCTGTATTGAGAATTGCCCTTTAAAACCATAACTCCTTAAGACTTCACAAATGTCAATTATCAAAACATCTGTAAATCATATTTGTACTGTCAAATTTTTGACATGTTATTTAGAACTTACCAGGGTAGGAAAATGTACTAGTATCTTTAAGTTTTCCAAAAGCTTGAAACAAAAGACTTTCCAGCCGAAACCTCAACTATATGAGAGAACCCACCCAGTACAACCAGCTATCTGGAAGTGAAAAGATACAATTTTGCCCTCAGGTCTCCATTTGCTTCAGGTACTATCAGTTATATTTAAAGCACAGGTGTTCATAGGTTATAAAGAAGCATTTAGTATGTATTTAGTATGAATAGAAACTCAAGTCCCCAATTTCATATATTTCCCTCCTAGTTTAATTTTACAATATACTCATCCAACAGCTACTTAGTAGAGGGGAATAAAAAGTTTGAGTTAGAAACCTGCTTTCCTAGCAAGCCCAGGCTGCCTCATTGATAATGAATCAAACAAAAAACCACACCATGATGTCTATGTGCATCTTCATAGAGTTAGCAATCTGACAGATCTGCTATTTCATCTGTTCAGAAAGTACCAAAAATGAAATCCAAGAAAAAATAAGAAAAAAATAAACTAGAGCCTGAATTGTTTACTAATATGGAGAGAAAAGATTTAAGTGTTACCTCCTTTTAGCAAATGAGATTATTTTTAGAAGTTGATTATTGTATTAAATGCAGTTTCATTGGAATTTGTGATGCATGTTATTTTATCATTATTTCCAATAATGATTTGTATTATGTATTTAAGAATCATACTGCATGGCAATAGAAAGAATAAAGATGTAAAAAATATTTTCTATTTTTAAAATGTATTTCTTCTCATATGTTTTAGTTGACCTGTTTGGAATGGTGATGCTGATACTCACAGGAACATTATTGGTATCATTTCTGTGGTATTTCTGTGCCTATTACCATATTGTGCATGCGTATGTTTATTTTATTCTTAGTAAGAATGCACTTTGGAGTACTATCAGTGAAGAGAATACTAAGCTAGTTATCAAGAAGTGCTTTATGTTTTTATGTCATGAAAATAATATATCTGCATGGCAAGGAAAAATTAAAAAGTACAGAAAATTATAAGGTGAAAAGAAAAAATAATTAATTTTTGTATCTCCAACACTTTCTTGCCAGACATAATCCTCTTAGTTCCATTTGTACTTCTTTTGTTGATTACCTCCACTTATTTAAATTAGATGGTTATATCTTCTTTTCAGGACTTTTTTTTTTTTTTTTTTTTTGGTACCAGGGATTGAACCCAGGGGCACTTAACCACTGAGCAACATTCCCAGCCCTTTTTAAATTTCATTTAGAGACAGGGTCTCACTGAGTTATTCAGGGCCTTGCTAAATTGCCGAGGCTGGTTTTGAACTCGCCATCCTCCTGCCTGAGCCTTCTGAACCTCTGGGATTACAAGCTTTGGGATTACAAGCTTTTTGTGATTTATTAACTTTATATGTTATCCATTGATTCCCCATCATGAAAGGTGAAGATTTTACCTTTCACTCTGAATGTATTTTTTATTATTTTGTTGTTAATGGATAATATCATCTTTTTATTTTTGGATTTTTAATTATTATTTGTCATTGTATATTTATTAGACCTTAAGATTACTAGTATTTCTTCTGTTGACTGGCTTGTTGACTTTGAATAAACCATTTAACCTACATTTTATATATCAATGCTTCTCCCATTATTTAAGATAATAAAATTTGATTCCCTGTACTTTCTTACATTTATCCTGTTCTCCTTCTGTTTCTTAAATCCTGTAACCTTTCTCATGAATCTGACCCTGTCAAGTGTGTACTATTTATGTTCTGTTCTGGGCTACAATCATCTTGAAATGCTTACTCTATGATTTGAGCATAAAATTTTAAAACTACTTAAAAGAATAAAACATATATTGTTTAAATATTGTTCACTAAAGAACCAAAGTAGAAGTGAGAAATACAATGCTATGCTACTAGCTCGCATTGCTTCAAAGAGAAGCATCAGGTGTCAAGATCAATTGGATTCTCTTTCCTTCCTCTCCATTTCTTAAGATTGTGCTGCATTTCAGCTCGCTTCATGTGTACACTGTGACTTTTCAATACAATTTCTGAATTTTCTAGAGTTTGTCACTTCCTTACTTATTTCTTGTTAATAAAAATACATATATGTTTATTCCTACCACTTTGACCATTTATCTTTTTTTCAAATTAATTTATTCTAATTAGGTATACATGACAATGCAATTTGATTCACTGTACACAAATGGAGCACAATTTTTCACTTCTCTGATTGTACACAATATAGAGTTACACTATATGTGCAGTCATACGTGTACCTAGGGCATTGTTGTCCATCTCATTCTGCCATCTTTTGACCATTTATCTTGTACTTAATATTTTCATTTTCTTCCTATGGGCATTCTTCAGAAAGTCCTCTTATATAAGGTTTTAATGTGCAAAAATTAGTAGAATTCTCTTGATTATTCTACTGAATTAGGAGAACTTTTTGGCTCTCTTATCCTCTTTAGTTTTTTTTTTTTCTTTTTCTATAGTACCTCATCATGTAATTTTGTTTCAAAGGAAGTTTGCAGAAGGTTTGGAAAACATTTCTGTGGTTCATATCTGCCTATAAATTTGTTTTGTCCTTTCTCCTAATGCTCAATATGGTTTTATTTTCTTTATTCAGATCATATACCTTTTATAAGAAGGACCCATAAATAAGATATATAGAACCAAAGATAAAATAGATGCCCACTAACAGGCCCATCTGTAAGTAAAATGTGCTTAGAAAAAATATAAGGATTGGCTAAATATTCTGCTTTTTTAAGACCTCCATTTTTGTCTATAAATTTGTATTTTTCTGGCTTCAAGACTTTCTGTTCTTTCCTTGTGAACATATAAGGACAAGATAGGTAAGATAGAAGATATTTCTTATTCTTTTTTTTCCCCTTCATTCTTTACCTCTAAAAAAATATAAGAAAGATAGGGAAAGAAAGAAATACTTGAGCACATTACATGTGCGGCAAGAGGCTGCTTTTTATTTACTTTTATTTTTTATATTTTCTTTCCAAGATCCTGGCTTCTTGTGTCATCACTTTTTTGTATTTATGTGTAAAGTGGTAAATTATACCCCTCAGAGTAGGACGTTGAGCTAAAAGCCATCAGCGAAGCTTTGGGGAGAAGTTGTTTTGCAATACTGAGGATTGAACCCAGGATGCTCTAGTATTGAGCTATGTTCCCAGTCCTTTTATTTTTTTATTTTGAGGCATGGTCTTCCTAAATCTCTGACACTGGCCTTGAACTTGCAATCCTCCCACCTCAGCATCTGAGGAGCTAGAATTACAGGGAAGATTCTTTAATCTATAGTTTAGAAGAAAAAAACATGAATCTTCTCTGCAAATATGGTCCAACAATTGCATTTAAGTCTTGTTTAACTTATTCTCCTACTATCTCTTCTCTTTGAATTTCTTCTAGAGGTATTCTAGGTCTTGTTAATTAAGTGGAAACTGTATTCTGCTAGAAGAATTTATTCTCTTAAGGATTTATTGTACTTTTCAATCCAATGATCCTGGCTGGCTTCTAGAAGCATCAGTCTGCTGAGCATGCAGCTCAGTGGTATACTACTTGCCTAGCACATGCAAGGTGCTGGAGTGTATCCTCAGCAGTGCAAATTTTTTTTTAATTCCTTGTAGAAACATCAGTCTTTCTTTTAAATAATACCCTTGAATGGCCAATGAAGCATCAAAATATTGATTGCTAATTTGATATAATATTGTCGTTTTCAGCCATTATAAACACTAAAGCACTTTTAAAAGTTCTAAATGTTAAGAGAATACAAATACTTGCTCACATACTTGGTTCCTCCTTGATTCTCACCTATTCCTTCAGCAAACCTTTATTAAATACTCATTATGCACTAGGTAGTATCTTTGTCATTGGGAATATAATGATAAAAAAGAAAGACCAAACCCTTGCCTTCATGGAGTTTACATCCTACTAAGGGGATATAGAAGATAAAATAAGCAATTGTTAAATTTGTTACTAATTCATTGATATTTTAAATGAAATTCCATTTATTTTAATTGATTTTTATAATCAAATGTTTTAATTCTGTGGGTAGATAAAAAGAGAATTCTATGTAATAAAGCAAGGAAAATAAAATATTATATAAGTGTAGTCTATCTAATAAAATAATTTTAACCATAAACCTAACTATTCTGAAAATAAGCCTAATTCTACATTCACCACTATTTTGAACAGACATCGAGCCTACATTTATTCAAGAGGAACAACAATTCCTGTAAACACCTGGAATCTTGGTGGCAAGTATTTTCATTCATTTGGTAGAATGTCCTGGGCTTTTCCAGTAACTTACAGCTGCATATCCCTTCCTTCCTTACTCCACCATCAAAATTAAAGTATGAGTAGGAAACAACAAATTTTATTGTCCTCATTTCTTTTTTTTTTCTTTTTTTTTGGTACTGGAGATTGAACTCAGGGTCACTCGACCACTGAGCCACATCCCCAGCCCTATTTTTTGCATTTTATGTAGAGACAGGGTCTCACTGAGTTGCTTAGTGCCTCACTGTTGCTGAGGCTGGCTTTGAACTCTCAATTCTCCAGTCTCAGCCTCCCAAAGTGCTGGGATTACAGGCTTGCGCCACTGCGCCTGGCTTATTGTTCTAATTTCTGAGGCATATTTTTGTAACCTCAATAGCTACACTACAGTTGATAAAAATCACAATTTTGATAGAGAAGTGTTAAAATTTTTCAACCCAGTTGGGGATTTGATTGCTTCCCTTGTTCCTCAATTCCTACTGAACCCAGATAACTGAACAAAAATGAACTTTGCCTTAAGGAATCCTTGCAGTCTTTCCCCAAACTAATTCACTTCATCTTACCTACTACCTTAGGTGAATCAGTGTCCTCTATTCAACTCAATTCTTCATTCTTTCCCTTAGTTATAAGGCTCTCCCTTACCCAGGCCTCAACTCTTGGCTTCCTTTGGCTCCGCACCCCAGTTCCTAGGCAGGCCTATTGCCACTTTTCTGCTCAGGCTTATATCCCAAAACCCCAACTGGATTCAGAACTATGCTCCTGTCCCACACGCCCCAGTTCACTTGATTATGTGGACCTCAAAACTTTTTAGATCAGAATAATGTGACTGAGGAAAGGGTGCTACAAGGTCCTTTATAATTACCACCAAAAATAACTGGAGGGAGTTGAGGGTTGCATCTAGATTATTGTGGTGTTCTGGACCACAGAGGCAAATGCTAAAAGCCTGGAACAACATTTTAGGTTACAAAATTTGAATGAAGAGCAGGGCTAACTTTAAAGAACAAGGATGAAATATTAAGCACATACACACTCCATTGCCAGCTCCTAGATCTTGTTATGTAGACATTGTGTTGGTGGTAATAGAATTGGTTTCAGAAAGCTATTCAGAAGAGGAGCTAAAGTGCAGGCAATTGCTACTTTTTCGTAGGGTTGAAATCAAACCAGAAGACTGCAGACAATTTACTGCATTTCGATTTTTTCCCCTCCACTTTAAATTCCACAAGAATTTCTAGGAGAAATCCTTGGAAAAGAACACAGGGTTATTTACTTCTTTGTTTTAGGTAAAAACAGCTCACAGATAGATAACCATTAGTTACATTAGATTCATTATAAGGAATAAATTGTAATTGAATTCACAAGGCAAGATTATTTTTAATCCTACATTAAAGGGTTGAGTAAGGGAAACAAAATCTTGCCAAAGGAATTGGGAAAAAGATGAAAAAGCATGAGACAAAAGTGTCATAGAGATCAAGAGAAGATGGTCTGAATGTGCAGGGAGATTCAGTGTCTTTTGGAGTTACAAATTGGGAGGTAATTGGCAGCCTGTTTGCATATGATCCTCTTAAAAGTGTTCATGCAAACCAGAACCAGGAGACTTCTGACTTGTGGAGTAGGAAAGTATGGAACCTATAAGATGTTATATATAGTGTGTGTTATTTAACTGTGATGCTCCTTGTTTACAAAGGGAGCTATTTTCCAGGAGAGGTGGTAATAACATTGTTCTTTATCCTCACTCCTTTCCTAGAAAATAAATTCAGAAAATGATTTGCTTAAAATAGAGATTCACTGATTATCCACAAATTTCTTCTCATTGGAGACAAGTGTTGGGGTTTACTTCAAATATTTGACCTTTTCTTCTTTGTCAAATTCACATCCAAGTTGATATGTCCTTAAAGCACTTGAACACCTAAATATTAAAATAACAATAACATTAAAATCTCAGAATAGAAAACCTTGATTGTCTATCAATATTTTGTGATTAACATATTTTAAAATTAGTTTTTATTGACTTTTGTTAAAAAGAATTGGAAAAGGTCAACTTATTTTCTCTTTTCATAGGATATGAGGAATAGATAACAGATAGATCTTCCAGAGTAAGGAGAAGTTTCTTCAATGGTAAGGTTCCCAAAGAGGATATTGAATGAATGTCCTACATGTCTTTCCCCTCAACCATTAAACAACTTTGCGGGAATGGAAGTAAGATTAAGAAAAAAAAAAAGGGAAATAAAATCTGTAAAATGTAGACAAATTTTCAGTGCTTGAAAATTTAATAAAAAGCAGCAGAAAATGAAGATACAGCAGTTTCTAAACAAGGCTGTCTTAGAAACCTGAGTTTGATTAGTGTGGCTAAATGTTGATTTAAGTTGTCTTTCCAAATACTAACATTTAGTTTGTTGATCTTTTGATTTTGTACTTTCTATTTCATTTGTTTCTGCTCTGACCTTTACTATTTCTGTTTTCTACTAACTTTGCCCTTAATTTGCTCTTTTCTGAAATTTTTTTTTAGTTGTCAATGGACTTTATTTATATATGGTGCTGAGAATCGAGCCCAGTGCCTCACATGCGAGGCAAGCGCTCTACCACTGAGCCACAACCCCCACTCCTTATTTGTTCTTTTCCAAGTTCCTTGTTATTTAACATTAGGCTGTTTTCTTGAGAGTCTTATTTTTCAATGTGGTTGTAAGCACATGGTGCACAAATGACAGAGGTGGGAGAGGGGATGCAAACCTCTAGGATCAGCAAGCTTTCCTTTTTTCTGCAGGAAGTCAATCCATCAGGCATGGGAGGGCTCATTTTCTGGGTATGGGAAATGATCCCCCAGTCACAGAAGGAGTTTGGGTTTTACAGTTTACAATGAGGGTGAATTAATCCTTCAGGACTGCGAACATGCAGTTTGGACAGTCAGGGACCTAGTTGTGCAGGTTAAAATTTTAACTCAGCCGAGACAGGAGAATCACAAGTTCAAAGTCAGCCTCAGCAAAGGCGAGGTGCTAAGCAACTCAGTGAGAACCTGTCTCTACATAAAACGCAAAATAGGGCTGGGGATGTGGCTCAGTGGTGGAGTGCCCCTGAGTTCAATCCCTGGTATGAAAATTTTTTTTTTTTTTAACTCAGGAAAGCAGTTGTAAAAAGTTTAAAACTCCTTGTCTCTGGCAAAAGCTGGGTGTTCACTGCTTATCTTCCTTCCTCTGAGCTGCTTATCTTCCTTCTTAGAGCTTCACTATTTGCTTTCTCCTTCCAGGACTCATCTGCAATGGGAAAGAGTAAAAATCCAGGGCCCAGTGTTTCAATATTTTCCTCCTTTCTTCAGGACCCATTGTGGTTGGGAAGGGGTGAATGTTTGCTTTTGGTGGAGATGCTGGGGATGAACCCAGGAAGGGATGAAGATTTGCTTTTTCCCTCAGGGCCCATTATTGCTGGGAAAGGATGTACTGAGAGAGGTTTAATGTTTGGCTAATTCCCCTCCCTCCTCCAGAACCACACTGTCCCTCCGTTTTTCTTGGGGAGCTATCTTGTATGAATATTGTCTTCCATAACCCTTCAATGGCCACATATTGCTATAAACTTCCCTTTTAGAACTACTTTTGCTACACCCTATACATTTTGGTATGTTGTTTGTCTCAAGATATTTTTTTATTTCCTTTTGATTTTTTTCTTTGATGGTTCAAGAGAGTGTTCCTTGATTTCTGTATATTTGTGCATTTCCCAAATTTCCAACTGTTATTGATTTCTAGTTTCACACTATTGTAATAAGAAAAGATAGTATGGGGGCTGGGGCTGTAGCTCAGTGGTAGAGCGCTTGCCTAGCATGCGTGAGGCACTGGGTTCAATCCTCAGCACCACATATAAATAATAAATGAATAAAATAAAGATCTATCAACAACTAAAATATATTTTAAAAAAAAGAATAGATAGTATGATTTCATTCTTCTTGAATTTTTTAAGACCTGTTTTATGGCTGAATGTGATCTATCCTGGAGAATGTTTCATGTGTGCTTGAGAAGAATGTGTTTTCTGCTGCTCTTGAAGTTTTTGTCTGTAGTTAAAATCCAGTGTTTCTTAATTTATTTCTGTCTGTTGAAAGTGAATTATTGAAGTCCTTTACTATTGTTATATTATTGTCTGTCCCTCCCTTTGGGTCTATTAAATGTTTACTTTATGTATTTAGGTTTGCCAATGTTGAATGGATACATATTTATGATTCTTCATCTTTGAGGACACACACAGAATGAAAGTGAAGGTATTAGAAAGGTCATTCCATGAAGATAAAAACCAAAAGAGAACAGAGCTAACTATACTAATATCAAACAAATTAGAATTTAAATCAGACACTATAAAAAAGACAAGCTTATTATATAACAATAAAGGGTCAACATGAAGTCCATCATTACACCAGGGAGATGAGATGGAAACTTTTTCATAAATTAAATTTCCATTTGTATTTATGTATATTTTTGTACGTCTGCTCACTGATATTGATCTGTCTGGCTAATCATTCCCCAATACAATAATTGTTTCATTTTGAAGACTATATATATTATTTTAATATTTATTAATAGAACTAAACTTCCTTCACTTTATATTACTCTTCTTTCCTTCTTTTTTTTTTTTTTTTTTTTTTT